>CAUYSK010019083.1:0-24819 GCA_963575035.1 Avahi laniger | reverse complement strand
TTGATTACTATAAAAATCTATATGCCCCAAAACTACATAATGAGGAGGAAATGGACAAATTCCTGGAAACATACAATTTCCCTAAGTTCACCCAGGAAGTAACAGAATATTTGAATAGACCAATCTCAAGCTCAGAAATTGGAGCAGCATTTAAAAACCTCCCAAAACAGAAAAGTCCCAGACCAGATGGCTACACGTCAGAGTTTTACCAAACATATAAAGAAGAACTCATACCTATACTATAGAAATTATTCCACAACATTGAGAAAGATGGTATCCTTCCTAATTCATTCTATGAAGCCAATATCACCTTGATACCAAAGCCAGGAAAGGACACAACAAAAAAAAGAAAACTATAGATCAATATCCCTCAGGAATGTAGATGCGAAAATCCTCAACAAAATTTTAGCAAATAGAATTCAGCAGCACATCAAAAAAAGAATTCACCATCACCAGGTGGGCTTTATTCCAGGGATGTAAGGCTGGTTCAATATAACGCAAATCTATAAATGCAATTTGTCTCATATATAAAAGCAACAACAAAGACCATATGATTCTCTCAATAGATGCAGAAAAAGCATTTGACAAAGTCCAACACACCTTTATAATAAAAACTCTTAACAAAATAGGCACAGACGGCTCATTCCTTAAAATCATCAAGTCCATTTATGACAAACCCATGGCCAATATCATAATGAAAGGGGAAAAATTGAAACCATTCCCACTTAGAACCAGAACCAGACAAGGTTTCCCACTATCTCTACTTCTATTCAACACAGTGCTCAAAATCCTTGCTACAGCAATTAGACAAGAGAGGGGTATTAAGGGTGTCCAAATCGGGGCAGATCAAAGTAGACAAAAACATGCACTGAGGAAAGGGAACCCTATTTAATAACTGTTGCTGGGAACATTGGAGAGCCACATGCGGAAGAATGAAACTGGATACCTATCTATTGCCATACACAAAAATTAACTCAAGATGGAATAAAGACATAAATGTAAGACCTGACACCATAAAAATTCTAGAAGAAAACTTAGAAAAAATTCTTCTGAACATTGGCCTAGGCAAAGAATTTATGACTAACATCCCAAAAGAAAATATAAGAAAACCAGAAATAAATGAATATGACTTAATTACACTAAAAAGTTGCTGTGTGGCAAAAGAAACAATCAACAGATTAAACAGACAACCAATAGAATGGGAGAAAATATTTGCAAACTATACATCCAGCAAAAGACTGATATCCCAAATCTACAAGGAAGTCAAACAAATCAGCAAGAAAAAATAAATAACCTCATTAAAAAGTGGGCAAGGACATGAACAGACATTTTTCAAAGGAAAATATAGCTACAAACACATCAAAATGCTTGATATCACTAACCTTTAGGGAAATGTAAATTAAAACCACAATGAGATACCACCTTATCCCTGTCAGAATGTCCATCATTAAAAAGTCAAAAAACAGTCAATGTTGGCATGGATGTGGTGAAAAGGGAATGGTTATAAATTGCTAATGGTTTTGTAAATTAGTACAACCTCTATAGAAAACAGTTGGAGATTAGTCTAAGAACTAAAAGTAGACCTACAATCAGATTCAGTAATCCTGCTACTGGATAGCTACTGAAAGGAAAAGACGTCATTATATCAAAAAGACACGTGCTCACATATTTATTGCACCACAATTCACAATTGAAAAGATATGGAATCAACCTAAATGTCCATCAACTGATGAGTGGATAAAGAAAATGTGGTATATATATACCATGGAATACTTACTTAGCCATAAAAAGAATGAAATAATGTCTTTCACAGCAACTTCGATGGAACTGGAGGCCATTATCCTAAGGGAAGTATCTCAGCAACAGAAAAACAAATACTGCTATATTCACTTATAAGTGGGAGATGAGTGATGGGAGATTAGTCATGTGGTATAAGGGACTTCAGAGACTTGAAAGGGGAAGGGCTACTCTTTTTGGAAACTGAAACCTGCATCCCTGCCTGAGGATAGTGGTTGGGAGGGGCATGATAATGTCTTTTGTTCTCTGTGCTACAAGAGATGGCTCAGCCCCACCTGGACCAGGTGGGCAGAGGTCACAGAGGTGTGCATGCATGTCACAAGATTATGTTCCCCAGAGATGAGACAGTCTATTATACAATTGAACAGCAACTGCCTGAACCTAAACGGCACCACTTTAAAAGTTCTGTATTTCTGCTTATTAGTAGGACAATGGCATTTGAGGCAGGAGTCTCTATCCTCCTCATTTGCCAGAAAATTAATAAACTTCTGTTTCCTTCTCTCAAAAAAAAAAGAAAGAAAAAGGAGGAGGGTAGGAGGAGAATGAGGTATCAAAAGTTACCTATTAGGTATATAATGTATACTATTCAGGTAATGGGCACACTAAAAGCCCTGACTTCACCACTATACAATTCATCCATGTAACAAAACCCACTTGTAACCCATTAATATATTGAAATAAAATAAAAAATTAAAAAATAAAGTTATCAATCTGCCACAAAAAAAAAACTAGTAGCTTTTCAGTAGTGAATAAAGAGCAAAGAACAAAGAAAGGAAGAATTTGTAAAATGGCACTCTGAGAGATCAGAGCAAGTTTAACCATAAGAAAGCAAGCAAAGTAGGCAACAGAGATTACATAAAGCAGAAGAAAGCAATTAAAAATAAAACAAGAAATAAGTGAAGTCACAGCTGGCCACATAGATCTTGGGAAGAATAGAAGTATGAATGAAGAAAACACTCCTTTGAACATGTTTACAAATATACTGTGGGTTATACAATCATTTTTAACTAGGTTTATATATTTAAAATGCTTAGCAAGTTTTCATTATCTGAGTCATAGATTATATTTAAATTTTCCCAGGTATTACCTTTTGCTACAGTTAAGTAAGCACTTAGCAAGTTATAAATGATGAGGGATTCTAATGACCCCTTAGTCACTAACTCATGTCCATCCAGAGACTGTGAATCCTGCTTATGCACCTGCTCCCTTCTGTATTTAGTAATAAGAGGAAGAGGCTAAATCAGACTTCCTGGGTGAAAAAAAAAAACCCAAAAGTTGGGATTTTAAGATTCATCAATACAATAGAATATCATGCCAAATCTTAAAAATTATAATTATAATGAATAGGTGGAAAGTGGTAAAACATTTATTATAAAATGTTAAATAACAACAGCAAAACATTAATATAAAGTAAGACCATGTTTTCACATTAAAAATTACAACTATTTAATGATAGATATGCATGTATAAATATGCAAAAATAAAAAAAATGAGCCAGGATCGTAGAAATGTGAATGATTTCTACTCTTTTCATTTTTCTAAAACCTTCTTTATAGTTTATATTTTTAAGAGTGTTAAAAGGCAGAAAGTAATGGAAAAGTTTTAAGACTTTTAAGTAATAGGAATGTATCAATTTTTAAGGAATTCAAAGACTACATAAAGTCCTTATCAATGGAAGAAACACTTAAAGCATATCTTCTCAGAGGTTTTCCTAATCCACAGTCCTGCTTGCAAAATGGGAGGCCAAGTTCTCATTCGTGTCCAGTGCAAAACAAAAAACCAAGGACGGCCATTTATGACACTCTGGTAACAAACACCTATTTCTGGACTCAAATTGTCTAGAAGTGAGAATGAGTATCAGAACTGTCAACTTAAAAATTAATTTATAAATTCAGAAGGGAGACTTTATTTCCTGTAGGGAGTTACAGATTCCAAGGTGGCCATCCTCACAGGCTGGGAAGCATAGCCTCCAGCAGAGACGGAAATAGGAACTTCAAAGAGGGTGGGGTTGGGGCAGGAACTTTATGGTGACCAGGTTGGTTAACATACATATTCAACATGTTACAAACATTGCAGTTTGTTCCTTTTGGCAAACGCCACCTACTGACATGGAGGTCAATTTGCATGCCCTTTATACCATCTACTGACCCTCTCACACAGGGTGTGGTTGATTCCCACTCACTAGCACCACCTACAGACACAGACATTAACCTTGGTGTGTCATTATCTAAACAAAAGAAAAATCAAAAGCAAGAAGCAACAGCTGCTCCAGATGAGAAGGAATCAGTGAAAGAACTCCAGAAGTATGAAGAATCAGAGCAAAAGGACACCACCAAAAGGGAACGCCAGCTCTCTAGCAAGGAACACCAACCAAAATCAGAATATTAAAATGATGGATGAAGAATTTCGAACATGGAGTGTAAAGAAGCTCAATGAAATACAAGATAAAATTGAAACCCAAGATGAAGAAACCACAAAAACAATGCAGGAAGTGAATGAAACATTCACTAAAGAAATCGAATTATTGAAGAAAAATCAAACAGAACTTCTAGAAATGAAAAATTAATTCAAGAAATTATAAAACATAGTGGAAAGCCTTCAGAATAGGTTAGATCAAGTAGAAGAAAGAATCTCAGAGTTTGATGACAACACCTTTGAAGTGAACAAGTCAGTCAAAGACAAAGAACAGAGAAATAAGAGGAATGAGCAAAGCCTACAAGAAATACGGGATCGTGTAAAGAGGTCAAACATAGGCCAGGTGCGGTGGCTCACGCCTGTAATCCTAGCACTCTGAGAGGGCAAGATGGGAGGATCGTTTGAGCTCAGGAGTTCAAGACCAGCCTCAGCAAGAGCGAGACTCCGTCTCTACTAAAAATAGAAAGAAATTAATTGGACAACTAAAAATATATAGAAAAAAATTAGCCGAGCATGGTGGCGCAAGCCTGTAGTCCCAGCTACTCAGGAGGCTGAGGCAGAAGGATCGCTTGAGCCCAGGAGTTTGAGGTTACTGTGAGCTAGGCTGATGCCATGGCACTCTAGCCCAGGCAACGAAGCAAGACTCTGTCTAAAAAAAAAAAAAAGTCCCAAAACAACAAACACTGGCATGGATACAGAGAGATCGGAACACTCATACAGTGCTAATGGGGACTGCAAACTAGTACAACTTCTATGAAAGTTGGTGGTATATGTAAACCATGGAGTACTACTCAGTCATTTAAAAAAATGGTTAACACCTCTTGTATTATCCTGGATGGATCTGGAGCCCACTCTTCTAAGTGAAGTATCATGAGAATGGAAAAACAAACACCACATGCACTCACCATTAAATTGGTATTAATCAATCAACCCTTATGTGCACATATAGAAGTAACATTAATCAGGTGTCAGGCAGGTGGGAAGGGGGAGGAAGGGATGTATAAATTTACACCTAATGGGTGTGGTGCGTGCTGTCTGGGGGATGAGCACACTTACAGCTCTGACTCACGTGGTGCAAAGGCAATTTATGTAACCAAAGTGTTTGCACCCCTGTAATATTCTAAAGTAAATAAATAAATGATTAAAAATAGAAAAAAAACATGTTACAGAATATTCACGAAGGGGTCGCATGTGTGTGGGTTGAGAAAACATGTATGTTACATATGACCCATGTTCACTTTGGGATAGAGACTTCACATTTAAGTTTATCACAATTAGGCCCTATACATCGTAAGGTAAAGCAGGGACACAAAAGCCCTCAAATGTGCAACCACTATAAACCAACCAGAACCAGTTTATGGTCAGTGGTCTCGTATCAGGAGAAAGCTATTTAAATAAGTCTCTTGTCTGATCAAAGCTGTAGTTATGGCTTGTGCAAAAAGGGGGTCAGTTAGTCAGTGTTTGGCAGTGGATGAGCTGTAATTGTTTTAATATTGCTTATCTTGAGGCTAGTGTTTAGTTTAGCTGCTAGAGAAAAAGAAAAACCTTGTGTTAGAGAATAGTTTATTCTTTAAGTGTAGGGGTACATGACTTAACCCTTGCATGGTATGTCCTTAAGTATTATTGATAATTTAGTATCCTATTGTCACAAAGATTCTGTTCCATCAGTCTTATGACCTCTATTTTTAACATTAATTGCTGGTGAATTGCTATGTCTAAACCACAAAAGGGAGGGGGTATAATGAGGCATATCCAATCTCTTATCTCTTCATGGCTGGGAACTCACTTTTTAAGGTTTCTATGGGGTCCCCTTGGCAAAGAGGGGTTCTATTCAGTCAGTTGCAGGTGGGGCTTAGGATTTTATTTTTAGTTCTCAGAATCAAGCATAGAATCTCTTCCCCTAGGGATAACCAGGTACCCAGCTCACTCTTTTTGTGTCTTCAAAATTAACACCATCTGTATGTTATTCTAATAACTATCTTATCAAACAAAATACATCTAAAATATTATCATTTAGTATAAAATATTTTAAATTATTAAGGCAGTTTACATTATTTTTTTCATACTAAGTCTTTGAAATCAGTGTGTATTTTATATTTACAGCACATCTAAAATCAGAGGAGATACATTTCAAGTCTTCAATAGCCATATATTGCTAGTAGCTACCACATTGGACAGTGGAGCTCTAGATTAATGGATAATAATTTTGTTAAGTGGTTCTTTTAACCAAAGAATCTGTTTCTAGAAAAGTCAGAGCAAATTTGGAGAATTTCAACTTATCACTGAAATGCAATGACACTTTAATAATAGCAGTGAAAATGAACCTCCAGGCTAGGAAAGACTATTATTATGACTATATGTTTGCAGTTTCAGTGGCTTTCTTCTTGTGAGTTTTGTTGTGCTGGTGGCAGTTGTGTTAAAACTACTCACTAATTATGAACCATTTTTTCTATTATTTTGTTAAGTTGGTTTTATATTCAAGGATCTTAAAAGCCTGCCAAAATGAAAGTGTACATTTTTTCATTTATTATTCTATTCTACTTTAAAATGATCTCTATTTTATTTTCATCACAAATACAGACAATTATATTGCTATTTTTAGGATAATCACTTTTTCACTTTCTGAGTTTTATTTTCATTATATTTTATCATAGATTTATTCAGTTAATAAATACTTACTGAGCAATTGCTCTGTAGTGACTTTTGTAAGATACTAGGGATACGGTGAAAAGAAAGACAACTACTCTGACCTTCTAAAGTTTCCATTCTAGTGGGAAAGATACCACAATGACTGCACTTTACTTTAAAATACATCAGAACATACAATGTGATATAGTAAATGTGTGCTGTTTTGTTAAAGTTTAGTTTCATTAAAATTCAATTCTAAAATAAATTAGTTGCTATAATTGAGGCTCTATATTCCTGGAGTGGTCAGTTAGCATAATATCACAAAGACTATGCTCCAAAGGATACTACTACAAGCTCTTCTCTTATCCTATCAAGACCAACACCCCATGCTTTGTTAATTAGCATCCCTCAAAAAGAGGGATTTTGGTGTAATTAGTGACCTGTTAATTAACATGATGAATCTCTGAAATGTGCTTTGCATGGTAAAGTTAAAGCTGTTCATGAGATGTGGACTAGATAAAAATATTGTATAGTCACTGCCCATCCTTACATGAACAGGGTATTAGAATCAGCAAGGCCCCCATTGCCTTTACACTTAGGGATGGCCAATGATTTGATCTCAAAACAGTTCTGAGTCTAGCTATTCATTCAGAGGATTTTTTACTGTCTGATGCAACCAGAGGTAATAGAATCCTGCCTTGGAGATGCTATTATGTCTGTCCTAACAGAATCTTTCATGCAAGGTGGAAGTCAAAGCACCTGAAAGGATAAAGGGCTAAGGCTTTATAAACCTTAAAGAATGGGTTGAATGAATTGTTTTGTACCTGCTTGCTAATGAAAACTTAAGATCTGAATGTGTAGCAAGATTTGGTTTGAGACTTGGTTTCTTTGTGACCTATAGTGAGGCTACAGGGGAGTAGCTAACCATCTGTACTAAAAACTTTTTCAGCAGCTACTATTATCGACCAAAGATAACCTTAAAAATATACATGACCAGATTGACTTAGTTTAAGTTCATCTAAGGGGAAGACAATCAATAAGCACATAAAATAATAACATAATTTCAGATAATAACAAGGATTATCAAAAAATGTAAGAGGCAAGAATATAGAGAGTGGAGGTCAGAAAGAACCTCTCTGATAAGCTGATATTTGAGCATAAACAACCCAAACCATAATTTACTTTTTTTGATGATTTTTCTTTTTTTAATTTCAAAATATTAAGGGGGTACCAATGTTTTTGGTCACACAATTGCTAATGATTGAGTCATGGCTATAGGTGTGCCCAGCACCCAAATAGTGTTTATTGTACCCATTAGGTAGGTTTTCTGCCCCTCCCCTCCTCCCTCCTTCCCCCTGCTTGATTTCCAGTGAGTTTTCCTTCCCTCTGTGCACATAATTTACTTTTAAATATCAGGCGCTTTTCCCCCCAAGAAGCCATCACTAAACCTCTCTAAAGTAATAAACCTCAAATATGTATCAATTTATTCCCAAAAATAAAATTCCATGGAACATGAGCTCAAAATAATAAATCATAAACTAAAAAGGAAACAAGCCACTATGAGTAAGAATCAGCAGAAACAGAAAAATCAGTCTTATAAAGACTATAAATACTGGAGTCATCAGTTATAAAATAAGCATGAGGATATGAAATATAGCATATTTAAAGAAATAAAGGGTGATATTAAAATATCTAAGGAATAACAGACTATCAAAAATTAACAGAACAGAAAAATGGATTGAAAAATAACTTCTAGAACCAAAAATAATACAGTAAGTCCTCATTTAAAGTCATCAATACTCAATAAAGTCATCAACTACTAAACTAATTCAAAAGAAGGCAAGACAGGAGAGAAAAGGGTGGAGAAATCAGAAAGTAAAGAGAAAAATAGTAGATTTAATTCCAAATACAGTCATGTATCGCTTATTAATGGGGACACCTTCTGAGAAATGTATTGCTAGGTGATTCCATCATTGTATGAACATCATAGAGTGTGCTTACAAAAACATAGATGGTATAGCCTACTATACACCTAGGCTATATGGTATAGCCTATTGTTCCTATGCTACCAACCTGCACAGCATGTTCATGTACTAAATACTGTGGAGCAACTATAACACAATAGTAAGCATTTCTGTATTTAAACATATCTAAACAGAAAAAGTACAGTAAAAATAAAGCATAGAAGATAAAGAATGTATACCTGTATAGGGCACTTACCACAAATGGAGCTTGCAGGACTGACTCTGGATGAGTCAGCGAGTGAGTGGCAAGTGAATGCGAAGGCCTAAGACATTATTGTACACTACTGTAGATTTCATAAACTGTATACTTAGGCTATATTAAATTCATAAAAAGCATTTTTCTTTTTTCAGTAACAAATTAACCTTACCTTACTGTGACTTTTTTAGTTTATAAATTTTTTAATTTTTTTAACTGCTTCACTCCTTTGTAATAACACTTAGTTTAAAATGCAAGCACATTGTACAGCTGGACAAAAATATTTTTCTTTATATTCTTATTCTATAAGCTTTGTTCACTGAATTTTTTAAAAAAAATTAAAATGTTTCATTTATATACATTTCTGCAGAGAAGTAACAGATTTCTAAACATAGAATAAATTACATTAGGATACTCTGTACCCTTTGACCAACATTTTCCCTTTCCCCTCCCACTCTATCCCTGGTCAGCCTCTAGTGGAATAAATTCTGGTGATCTACTGCACAGCAGGTGACCATAGTTAATAACATATAACATATTTCAAAGTTGCTGAAGAGTGTTTTTTTAAATGTTCTCACCACAAAGAAATGATAAGTATAGGAGGTGATGGATATGTTAATTAGCCTAATTTGCTCATTCCACAATGTGTACATGTATCAAAATATCACATTGTACCCCATAAATATATACAATTATTATTTGTCAATTCAAAATACAAAGGAAAATTTTTAAATGCTAAAAAGTTATATCAATATAAAATTCTAGGAGAGAAGCAGAATGTAACTAGGAGCTCACGGAGAAAAGTGAATGAAGTAACTCATGGTTAGAGTTTTAATTGGAAATGACATGAAAAAAGAAACTAGAAGGTATTGAGTTTATCTGGAACTGACCAGATTACATTTTCTGCTATAAAGCAAACTCAAGATAAAGACTAATTTCAGTACCTACCCCACCCCCAAGTCTGTGGGTACTGAAAATTTATTTATTCTCTCCTCATGTGTAATTAAGCATATTTATACTTACACAATATTTAATCAAAATGGAAAAATATGTATTGTAATATATATTCAAGCATATGCTTTGCCCTTTGTAATTAAAGTCCTTCAGGAATTACTTCAAAATTTAAAGCTTTTATTAAATATATTTTTTAAATGTGTTCCCAATTTACATCCAGCCAGGAGCTCCCAACAGAATCTATTTCATTCTTTGTAGTAATTGATACCGCACAAAGAATAAAGGAAACTGGGAAGAGAAATGCACTATTAGCCCACAAAGGACTGAGCATGAATACGAAATCAAGGCATAAGAAAGTAAGTAAACAAGCTGTAGAGACAGAATGAAGGGACTCTTCCCTAAGTGAAAATGTAATCATCTCAAGTACTTATAATTCACTGCACAGATGTTTATATAAGAACATGTAAATATATACATTAGTTTAATTAAAAGCAGATTATAAATCTAATTCTTTGAAATTGAAATGTATTAAGTGCTATTCTAGCTAAGAGTCTCTTAACCATACATGAAGTATAATATGATATACCAGTTTGGAGAGTTTTTGTTTTGCAGAAAAATAAAAGTTATTTGGAAGCATCTTAAGATATA
This sequence comes from Avahi laniger, assembly GCA_963575035.1. Taxonomy (NCBI): domain Eukaryota; kingdom Metazoa; phylum Chordata; class Mammalia; order Primates; family Indriidae; genus Avahi; species Avahi laniger. The sequence goes on along the minus strand of CAUYSK010019083.1, from coordinate 14,157 downwards.
TAGAATCAGGCTATATCCTTTGTAATATTAATCCAGAATATTTGAGGGACATAGTTTGGTGTTATGGAAAAAAAGCAAAGGCCCTGCATTTTAAAAGAACTGAGTTCAAATCATAGCTCTACAACTTAAGAGTTGTGTGACTTTGGACAAGCCACTTAACTTCTATGAGCTTTCATTTTCTCCTCTGTAAAATTAGAGAAACTGATATCTAACATAACAGGATGTTAGAACGGTACTCTTCTTGTCTGGCATATCAAAATATTAATAATAGATATCAGAAGACAGGTACGAAATCAGACTCCTTCCCAACCCACGCCCCTACCCCCACTGAGTTACTAAGGAACAGCCCATGACACTTTTATCAATTAGACTGCTGCATAACAAACCACCACATAACAGTGCTTAAAACTACAAACATAAATTATTTCTCACAATTCTGAGAATTGTCTTGCCAGTTCTTCTGGTCTGGGTCAACTTGGCTGGGGCCAGATGATCTAGAATGGCCTCATTCACATGTCTGGCTGTTGACTTGATGTCAGATGGCATAATGGGGAGAACTTGGCCACATGATTCTCATCATCCAGCAGGCTAACCTGGGCTTATTCACATAGCGGTAATCACAAGGTTCCCAAAAGCAGCAAGAGAGGTCAAGTCCAAATGTGTCAGCACTTTTTTAAATCTCCACTTGTATCACATTTACTACTGTCCCATTGGCCAAAGCAAGTCACATAGCTAAACTACCGAAACTCTTAAATCCCTCAGCAAGATAAGGGCTATAAATAGGGATTTTAGAACACAGTACCTGCTGCTAGTCGGAGCCCAATAAATATTCGTTGAATAGATGAATAAATGAATGAAAAAAGAAACTAAGGGGATGGTGGTACCATTAACCAAAATGGGAGGTTTAAGAGAAGAAGCAGGCTTGGGATTAATGGGAGAGAGTGAATTTCATTCCATGAAACCTTAAGGTACTCATGGGACAGTCAAGGAAAGCTATCCAGCAGACAATTGGATATACATTTCTGGAAAGTTATAAACACATTTCCTGGAGCTATTTTAGAGATTAAAAATAAACTTTTTACTTGGGTCGGTACTTTATTTTTAACCTTAAAAATACTATAATTGTAGCTTACATGGAAGTGGGCTTGAAATACCAAATTTCCTCAAATCTAAGATGTATTTTTCCATAGTTTAGCAGTTCAAATGGGATGTGTGTTACATCCATGTGTAAATATAACCATGATATCATTCCTTTCTTTATGAAAAGCTAATGTTAAATCAATGCAGCATCTTAAAATTGTCAACATCTTAAAACCTAGGAACTATGATAAACTGTAAACCCTTAACCTGCTGAGTCCAGTAGAATTCAACCTGTTAGATAAGGCTATTTTCAGTCTGAACTCAATCAAAGAGATTATCTTAATATTTTACAAAACCTGTTCTCTTTTCACTCTCATCCTCTCAGAAAAAGCTACCACCATTTAGCCAATTGATAAACTTAGAAACCTGACAGACATTCTTGATTCTACTTTCTCCCTCATCTACAATATCTAGTCCATTGCCATATCCTGCTAAAGCTACCTTGAAAATATGACTCAAACTCATCACTACTACCACCACTCTAGACTGAGCAACTATCATCATGAATCTGGACTGTTTTTATAGCTTCCAAGCTGGTCTCCTTGTTTCCACTATGGCCTTCCTCCTAACTACTTTCCACACGACAGTCCAAGATTTTCCTTTTGAAATGTAAGCTACATCGGCCGGGCACGGTGGCTCACGCCTGTAATCCTAGCACTCTGGAAGGCCGAGGTGGGTGGATTGTTTGAGCTCAGGAGTTCGAGACAAGCCTGAGCAAGAGCGAGACCCCGTCTCTACTAAAAATAGAAAGAAATTAATCGGACAATTAAAAAATATATGGAAAAAAATTAGCCATGGTGGCATGGTGGCGCATGCCTGTAGTCCCAGCTACTCGGGAGGCTGAGGCAGAAGGCTTGCTTGAGCCCAGGAGTTTGAGGTTGCTGTGAGCTAGGCTGACGCCACGGCACTCACTCTAGCGTGGGAAACACAATGAGACTCTGTCTCAAAAAAAAAAAAAAAAAAAAAAACCATAAGCTACATCATGTCATTCTCCTACTTAAAACCCTTTAAATTCCCATTGCACTTAGAATATAATCCAAAATGGCATCCACAACCCTTCATAAACTTCAAGCCTCTGGTAACTTCTTTAACCTCATCTTGAACCACTCTCCACTTTGTTCCATCAAAACACACCTTCTTTCAACTTTTCTAATTTTTACTAAGCTCTTTCCCTTCTCAGAGCTCTAATCCACGATATTCTCTCTGCCTAGCCTACTCTTTTATCATCTCTTAGGTCTTAGGTTAAGTGTCATGCCTTCGGAGAAACCTTCCCTGACTCTGCAACTCAAACCAAATTATATTTCTCCCCATCATTTTCTCTGACTCTACCTTTTGTTTCTCTTTAAAACAATTATCAACATTTCTAATATATATATGTATATATTCATGTACATACATAAGTGTATATGTACACATATATATGTATATGTGTTTGTATGTGTGTCTAATGTTTACTTTTGTCTCCCCCACTAGACCATGAATCTCATGAGGGCAAAAACTGGGCTTGTCTGGTTCACTGCTATATGTCCAATGGCTTATATAGTGCACAGGGCATAGTAGGCACTTAATAAATATTTCTGAAGAAATAAATAACCAAAACATCCTCATACAAAGAAGCTAAATTGCTGGTCACGTGTAAACACAGCAGCTTCTGATCAGAGAAACTAGAAAATAGGGTGATCCAATGAATAATGGACAAAAGCTGTAGGTCCTACAAACAGAAAGAGAAACCATTTCCAGTCAAAATATTGTGGTAGCAGACATAATATATTGGCAAGAAGAAAAACTAAATTTCCTTAGCAATACAAACAACATTTCAAACCTAAATTTGTGGCAGAGAGTGAGCATTTTCCACAAATACCAAGGACCTTGACACAAGTAAGCAGCTTTCCAGGGCTGACAGGTATGTGGCAAGAATGGCCAAGGACCCCAGAGGAAGACCACAGGAACCCAGGAGTAGGAAAGGCTGCTGGTTGTCCCCCAATTTCCATTCTTCCCTTCTTTTATGTAATCAATTTTTGTGCTAATTAGGGCTGTCCAAGTAAAGGCTGGATTTCCAAACCTCCCTTGCATGGTCAAGTGACAAAATCCTGGCCAATACACCATGAAAAAAGGTTATGTGCACAACCTTCAGGTCTCACCCTTAAAAGAAAGGGCATATTTTCCTTCCCTCCCTCCTACGACATTTTCCATCCAGTTGTCTGGAACATACATATTATATTATGGCCAGCTATTCTGAATTGCATAGACAAGGAAAGAAGAGGGACAGAGCAACAAGATAGAAAGGGACTGGATCCCTGTATAACCATGTAGAGGAGTGTTGCCATACTGCTATTACCCAAAAGGGACTATTAGCTAAAAGAGAAATAAATTTCTATCTAGTTTAAGCCATCGTTAATTTTTACTTCTGTTACAGGTACATCCTAATTACTAGTGTGGGTCATGAATGAAGAGAAATCCATACCTTAGCAGACCAGAGATCATTTTTCAGTCACTCCTAGGAAAGGGTTTTCATCTGTTCCTTGAGCTCGGAACTGGAAAGTAATCTCAGAATCCACTTGGTTGAATTTACAGTGGTTGCATATAATTATGTAATACTGGATATAGAACCATGTTTATGGTTCCTATCGAATCAAATGTATTCCATCATTCTTTTGTATTCTTCCTTAAGATCAAAGTTACAGAGAGCCTCTAGACATTGTTATAAACGGATTTCTTGATTGGACCCTACTTGACAATGGCAGAAAAGATTTTGGGGCTGAGAATGGGCAAAAACAAATAAGTAACTTCTTCACACCTATACCCAAGCCACAACTCCTTCCTCCACTCTGATTCACGCACTCTCTACAAAATGTTGCTTCAACCAAGCTTTCTGGCTGGATGTACCATATGCTATACTATGACAGAACTACACTTGAGTTATTTTAAATTTTACATTCTCTGTTTGCCCATCCATTGTCTTCCTCTCTTCTCTGTGCTCTGTCCTTCATAGATTGCATCGAATGACTTCCTTATCCCATGGCTTCTGGTTGGATTTGGCCAATCAGAGGCATGGGCAGGTGGTTGGGGGCAGGGTGGAACAAAGGAAAGGTTGAGATAATTATTCCCCCAGCTTCTTCCCTGCCTGGCTACAATTTGGCAGTGCCTATTTTCCTCTATTGAAGGCCACAGTTTCTGCAAGGTTGTCTTCTCCTACAACTACAGCAGAACTTATCAAACTATAATATTCATACAAATAAACTGAGGTCTTATTAAAATGTAAGCTCTAGTTCAACAGGTCTGGGACAGGGACTGAGTTTTCAGGTGATGCTTATATGAGGACCACTCTATAAGTAGCAATGAGCTACAACTCTCATCAGGCTCTGGTAATAGCTCCCTCCTCATCGGGCCCAGGGATGGAAATCAGTCCCAGCTGTGGCTAGCCATAGGGTCATTCACCATTTCTTATTAGTTCCTTCAACCCTGCAACCCTATTTATAAATAATCTATTCGTTTAACTCCTTTCAATTGCCTTTTGAATGTGCCATACAATTGGCAAAGATGATTTAGTTGTCTACAAGAATCAAAATAAATAAAAGTCCAGGTGGCAGACTATAAGTTTGTGTTTTTCCAACTTTGTAATATCACCCAACTTTGGGTTGGGGTTAGGTGGTATTACTGATAATAGAAATGTCTTCATATTTATCAAAAAATAGATATTGACTGTGAGACTGAGCATAAATGAGAAGTAATGTGCCACTCTGTGAACCTTTTCTAGCCCTAAAATCATTTTTTCATCCAAGCAGAGCAATCCCCCCACCCCCAGGAAACAGAAAAGTGTTATTCCCTTGGGTATTTGGGAACTCTTTCCCAAAATGTTAGAAATAACATTTTTTTAACCAGAAAAAAAAATGAAAACTGAAAGAATTCATGCTCTTTGTAAGGGGAAATCCATTTGTATAGGCAATAGGTTTCTTAGGCCAAACCAAAATGACTGCCGGCATATCTTCCGCCGGCCTTCCGGTGAAGCATAAGTCAGCATGCTTATGTAACCATGATGTCACCTCTTATGTAAAACCCATGTAATCACGCTATTGCTTGGCATGTTGCCACTATTGTTCCAAGCCATATATAAGTGCTCGCCATACTCTCGCTGCTGCGGCATCACCCCAACGATAAAAGAATATGTCTCATGTACCCGCTGCCGCTCATCTCTAATTTCAATTCCCGAAACCTGCTCCAGTACCCTCGCTGGCCGTGGAGCTCTGTCCCCACACTCTTGGAAGGAGCATATTCCTTGGTATGCTGGTAAATATTTAACAATCTGCTTGGGAGGTGAGAGGATAAGGGGATCCTGGATCCCAACTTGTAGCAGTGGTACAAATATCCCCACCATATGATAAATTCAAACTAACAACAGTTTAACAACTGGCTCACAAAATTTAACAAGCCCTTGCAGGCTAGTGCAAAATGGCTCTCGCATACCACTAAATTCATAACTAAGCCATACCTAAAGCCATACGCCATTCCCAAACAATACCTATCAGATCAGTGCAGTAACTTTTGAGCAAGGCAAAAGCTCATATTTTACGATAAAGTATATGTTACTTACCTGTCACAAGTTGAGAATTCAGAGAAAGTACAGAGTTTAGCTGGAAGTTAACTTTCTGTTGCCCAGGTAGAGAAGGGTGAATAGCTACTTGGATATTAGATCTTTTTTTAAAAAAAACTATAAAGATCTAATTAAGTGTTTCTCAAAGTGTGCTCTTTGACCACTTAGGCCTGAACTACCTGGGCAGCTGTTACAGATTTTAGGCCAAACTCCAGACCAGCTCAATCAGAATCTTCAGAAATACAGCCCAGGAATCTACATCTTTAATGAGTTCCCTAGGTAATTTGTATGTATGCTAAAGTTTAAGTCTTTAGTACTCTGTCTTCCTGAATGCAACCTAGACAAAGATTTACTGGCAGCATCACAGAAAAGAGGGTATATACTGCGAAGCAGCAGAGGCTACCATAACACCATGCTTCTATGCATGTGTTTCACACTGGGCTCAATTCCTAATTGTCCCAGCCTGAGGGTGGTGGCGGCGTCCAACTTGTCAACAGCTCACAGCCACAGTCGGCCTCTACTCTGGGAAATTGTACAAATGTACAATGCGGACAGACTGTGCTCCCTTCTTAATCCTCAGTTTGCAATAAAAAGCTGGCAAACAGTCATCAAAAAGGCTTCCATAGATGATCTTGTTGAATAAAGTACTGAACTACAACCACAGCCATTGCTGTAGTTGTGAATCCTTGCATGGCAAACAGCTCTGGATGAAAACCAGCAATTTAACAGTCTCTCGTTATGCAAACTGTAGTTCCTGAATCAGCAGCATCAGCATTATCTGGGACCTTGATAGAAATATAAAATCTTGGGTCCTACCACATACCTAATGAATCAGATTCTACATTTTTTTATCAAAATTAACAAGTGATTTATATGCTGTGAGGAGGATGCTCTGTGGCTAGCTTGTGCTGCAGTGCAAGCTTCGGGAATTGGAAGAAAAGGCGAGTGGCAACAGGCAGGTGAGACACGCTCTTTATTGTTGGGGGAATACAGCAGTGGCGAAAAGCATGGCCGAGAACATGGCGAGCATTTATATATGGCTCTGAACAATAGTGGCAACAAGCCATGGGAAAGCGCGATTGCATGGGTTCACACAGGAGATAACACCTTGGTTACATGAGTAAGCTGACTCATGCCTCCCCGGAAGGCCAGCTAACGGGGCGGGGCTGGGCCGGAAAAAACACTGCAGCAGTCATCTTAGTTTGGCCTAAGAAACCTGTTGCCTATACACATGCAATTTCCCTTACATATGCACACTAAAGTTTGAGATTTATTATCTTAAGAATACGTTTACTCATGTGCATGTTTTTATTCAATTGTTTGTTTCTTACCCATTTCCCCTAAAAAACACCCAATCTGCAACCACCTAGCATAAATGTTAACACTTGAATTACACATCTTATACCCTCATTACAGTGTACAGTGAATCCCGGAAATATTTTTTTAATTTACTTTATTACTATTATTATTTTAGAGATGGGTTTTGTTATATTGCCCAGGCTGGACTCAAACTCCTGGACTCAAGCAAACCTTCCACCTCAGCCTCCCAAGCAGCTGGGACTACAGGCACATGCCTCTGGGCCTGGCTCTGAAAAAAATTCTAATCAATGTTCTGGGTTCCTTACAGAAGAAAAATAGTCAAGTTATACATAAAATTCATGTGTTTTTACAGAATTGTTCACAAATATGCCTCAGGTTTTTAATTCCTGTTATCTTTTACAAGGTCAAGTTCATAAAATTTAGAACAGTTACATTGAATAGAATTTTTCTCCACAGGGTTTCTCAAAACCAATGAAATATAAGTTTTATAAACATATACCCATTAATAGCTATACTCTTAATATATTAAATATCCAATTGATGACATTGATTATACTCATTTAATCATAAAATTCAAGAAGTTTTTGCTAAAGACCAATGAAGTCAAATTCTGACACCCTTGAAAGTTAAAATGATTATCAGAATATAAAACTGAAAATTGTGTTGGTACAAACCACTAACTCTAACAACATAAAAGAAGCAATTTCTGAACTGCTACTGTAGTTATATTATTAATTGAAACACAGGTAAAATGACATCTCTTTTAGCTAATGCTAAGTCTTTAATTTAAAATATTTGTGTTTTGCTCTGTAATTTTCTATGTTAATTTGATATTCAATAATTGATTAAATTTACCTTATATTTAAGCAAAGACATTTAATTCAGCTCCTATATTACATTATGCTTGTGCAGATATGTAACATGCAATAAAATATTTTAGAATGAATTTTAATTACTTGAGGTTTTTTCCTCTATGCATTAACATAAGTATTTGTTATCTTGCTCAGGTTCAAAAATTTCTCAATTTGTAACACCCATTAACTACATAAACTATATTTTTAAGTGGCCTTTATATAATCACCACACTAAAGAATTTTGTACTGAATGAGTGTGTGCATCAATAAAATTATGGCTTTCCTTTTGGATATACGGTCTAAAACAACCAGAACTTTTCTTACATTTTAGTTCACCTCACCTGGTATCTATTCATAGACTCAACCTCTGTACTCTGTGTTCTTATAATCCCTGCTCAGGAATTTATGGAGCTGAAAGACGCTCAACATCATTAGTCATTAGAGAAATGCAAATCAAAGCCACGATGAGATACTACTTCATACCCACCAGGATGGCTATAATTAAAGCAAAGGAAAGTAACAGGTGTTAGTGAAGACGTAGAGAAATTGAAGCCCTCATACAATGCTGGCAGGAACGTAAAATGATACAGCCACTGTGAATAACAGCCTGGCAGTTCAATTCCACTCCTAGGTACACCCAAAAGAATTGAAAGTAGGTATTCAAACAACTACAGAAATTATATACAGATATTCATAGCAGCATTGTTCACAATAGGCAAAAAGTGGAAACAACCTAGAGGTCTATAAACTGATAAATGAATAAACAAAATCTGATATATCCATACAATAGAATATTATTCGGCCATAAAAACAAATGAAGTACTAATGCACGTACAATGTGGATGAACCTCGGAAATATCATGCTATCCGAAGGAAGACAGCATAAAAGGTCACATATTATATAATTCTATTTATATGAAACACCCAGAATAGGTAAATACACAGAGATAGAAAACAGACTACTAGCTGTTAGTAGTTTGGGGGAGGAGGAATGGGGAGTGACTGCTTAATGGGTATGGAATTTCCTTTTAGGTTAATAAGAATGTCTTACAACTGGCAAGAGTTGATGGTTGTGGTGACTGCACAAGATTGTGGATCTACTTAATGCCACTAAATTGTATGCTTTAAAATGACTAATGATTAATTTTATGTTATATGAATTTACTTCAATTAAAAATACAAAAACATATGTATTTATGAATCTTCATTAAATCAATATTTCACAAAAATTGTACAAAGCTACACACACACAGGACTACAAGTAAAACTGGGGAAATCTGAATAAGGTGGGTAGATTTTATCAATATCAATATCCTGGCTGTGATATAATACTATAGTTTTGCAAGATGATACCATTGGGGAAAATAGGATAAAGGATACATGGGACTTCTTTGTATTATTCCTTACAACTGTACGTTAATTTGTAATTATCTTAATAGAAATTTATTTAAAAAGAGCTTATTCTGGATGTGATCCCAAAGAGCAATGGGAGGTGAGTGGGGAAGTAGGGAAATTATTAAACTTACTACCACCGTGGGGTACCATGGTGAATTACTGAATCATCACCTTGTTGGGGGAAAAATGGCACACTGTGTTAAACACATGCCCCAGAGTTATTCCACCAAAGGGGAAGGAGAGTCACTGGCTAAGGGCTGCTCCCAGAGCGGCGGCAGGGGCAGAGCAGGCTTCTGGGAGTTTGTGGAATGCCATCAGGCCAGAGATGCAGATACTGAGAGTTGAAGGGCCCCTGAGCACACTGAAGTGATGAAGCCTGAGGGCTGTGGGCATGGCACTAACAAAGTGGGCTGCAGAAATTTTGAGGAAATCCTTGTGGCTAATTTCCATGTCTCAATTCCCAACACCTATCTAGTAAGGCTTGATGGAGCAAATGGAAATTTTTTTAATGTACGAAATCAGTCATTATCAAGTAATTTATGTGTTATTCTAATAAAGTATCTCGTTGAAGAACCTCTGCGAGCATTTATATAAACATACATAAATAGATAGCTAGGAGTGTGGGGCTCCTCTGGAAAACAGCTCTCTACTCATTGATTTCTTTCAATTCTATCCCTCTTTTGAAATGCCTTCTTTAAAACTTTTGTTTATAGGCCGGCGTGGTGGCTCACACCTGTAATCCTAGCTCTCTGGGAGGCTGAGGCAGGGGGATTGTTTGAACTCAGGAGTTCGAAACCAGCCTGAGCAAGAGCGAGATCCTGTCTCTACTAAAATTAGAAAGAAATTAATTGGACAACTAAAAATATATAGAAAAAATTAGCCGGGCATGGTGGCACATGCCTGTAGTCCCAGCTACTTGGGAGGCTGAGACAGGAGGATCAGCTACTTGGGAGGCTGAGACAGGAGGATCACTTGAGCTCAGGAGTTTGAGGTTGCTGTGAGCTAGGATGATGCCACAGCACTCTTGCCCGGGCAACACAGTGAGACTTTGTCTCAAAAAAAAAAAAAAACAACTTTTGTTTATAATTGAAACAATAATTATATATGTTTATGGGGTACAGTGTTTCAATACACATATACATTGTATACATTGTATAATGACACTGTATGATGATATGGTTTGGATATTTGGCCCCTCTAAATCTCATGTTGAAATCTGATTCCAGGTGCTGGAGGTGGGGCCTAGTGGTAGGTGTTTGGGTCATGGGGGAAGATCCCTCAAGAATGTCATTCACACAGGAGCTCCTTGTTTAAGAGTCTGGCACTCCCTTCTCTCTCTTGCTCCCTCCCTAGTCATGTGAACCGCCTGCTCCCCTTTCACCTTCCACCTTGATTAGAAGTTCCCTGAATCCCCCACCAGAAGCAAATGCTGGCACAATGCTTCTTGTACAGCGGGCAGAACCATGACCCAAATAAACCTCTTTTCTTTATAAATTACCCAGTCTCAGGTACTCCCTTTATAGCAATGCAAAACAGACTAACACAATGATCAAATCAGGGTAGTTGGCATATCCTTCACTTCAAACCTTTACCATTTCTTTGTGGTGATAACTTTCAAGATCTTTTTTTCTAGCTATCTTAAAATATATAATACATTGTTATTAACTACAGTCAGCCTACTCTGTAATAGAACACCAACCATAACTTTGTATGAAAAGTTTGTAGGGAATAAGTCAAAAGCAGATAACATTTTGCTTAAAAATGTCGATTTATGGCCGGGCACGGTGGCACACGTCTGTAATCCTTGTACTCTGGGAGGCCAAGGCGTGAGGATTGCTTGAGCTCAGGAGTTCGAGACCAGCCTGAGCAAGAGCGAGACCCCGTCTCTACTATAAATAGAAAGAAACTAGCCAAACAACTAAAAATAGAAAAAATTAGCCGGGCATGGTGGCGCATGCCTGTAGTCCCAGCTATTCGGGAGGCTGAGGCAGGAGGATCACTTGAGCCCAGGAGTTTGAGGTTGCTGTGAGCTAGGCTGACGCCACAGCACTCTAGCCTGGGCAACAGAGTGAGACTTTGTTTCGAAAAAAAAAGTGGCTATTTATGCCATATTTTCCATTGTCAAATTTACTTCCTCCAAATGTTCTTTGTGATTTCAAGGTGTTTTTTAGCACCAGACAGGAATGCAGTGATGCTATCATAGCTCACTGCACCTTGAACTCCTGGGCTCAAGCAATCCTCCTGCCTCAGCCTCCTAAGTAGCTGGGAGTGCATGCCATCATATCAGGCTAATTTTTCTTATTACTTTTTGTAGAGATGGGGTCTTCCTATGCTGCCCAGGCTGGTCTCAAACTCCTGGGCTCAAGTGATCCTCCTGCCTTGTCCTTCCGAAGTGCTGAGATTACAAGCATGGGCCAACTGTACCCAGCCTATAATTTCAAGTTTTATTTCAGAACAAACAACTTCATGGTCCCATGTTTTCTGAAAAATTTTATCAAATACAAGTGAAAAGTCACAAGGAACCAGTCCTAGGATTGGTATTTTCTTGCTACTTCAACAGAGACTACTTTATTAAGGAAAAAGAAAGCTTTCTTTATTGGCACTTTATTTAACAGGTTTAAGCCAAACTGTGTTCTACCCTCTCCAAAGGAAACAGTGTTTCAGATATAATTTTCACTTTTACAGGATTGTTTTTCTAATTTTGGAGAAGTAAGCATCTTATAAATAACCGTAGAGGTCCAAAATGTAATCATTTGCTACCATCTAGTGGAACTACATGGAAACATTTTTGCTTTCAAATAGTCATTATACTACTTCATTACCTTCATTTGATTCTTCTTGGTTATATGAATTTGTGGTTGTAAAAGTAAAACTTCTTGATATCTGATTCAAAATTCTTAACATATAAGGATCAAGTGTAAGCGGCAAGAAAGAAAGGGAAGAAAAGGCTTCTGAAGACACATCACTGTACTTTTTCCCATGAAAAATAAAACTATTTTGATAGTCAATCATAACTAATCAGAGGAAAGAGTCATTGGTCTTACGCCACCTAAAGTTACGCTTGGAAGACTTGGTTGTCTTGAAAATTGGCATTATGTCCTCATTCCCCACTCTACATAATACGCCATTCCATTGTCAGACTTTTCCTCTAGTGTGCTATGTCATGTAGAGCAGTGGTCCTCAACCTTTTTCGCACCAGGGACTGGTTTCATGGAAGACATTTTTTCCTTGAACCGGGGGAGGGAGGAATGGTTTCAGGATGATTCAAGTGCATTACATTTATTGTGCAGTCAAACCTCTCTGCTAATGATAATCTGTATTTGCAGCCAATCCCCAGCACTAGCATCACCGCCTCAGCTATACCTCAGACCATCAGGCATTAGATTCTCATAAGCAGCACACGACCTAGATCCCTCTCATGTGCAGTTTACAGTAGGGTCCATGCTCCTATGAGAATCTAATGCTGCCACTGATCTGACAGGAGACGGAGTTTACGTGGTGATGCGAGTGATGGGGAGCGGCTGTAAATGCAGATGAAGCTTCACTCGCTCATCTACCACTCACCTCCTACTGTGCAGCCCAGTTCCTAACAGGCCACAGACCGGTACCAGTCCACGGCCCAGAGGTTGGGGACCACAGATGTAGAACATGTCAAATATGTCTGGTCATATTAATTGCATTCTTCTTGAACATGGTAAAGGAGTCCTCTGGAACATGAGAATTGAAAAACCAAATTATGCCTGTGCCATATGGTCACTGACATATGGACAAATGTGAAGCAAACATTATGTATTACAGCATTAATTATTTTGTTTTGACTACATGACAGCTATTCCAGAGTAAAGTGGGGTTTTGTCAGTGTCTGTCCCTATGATCTCAGCATTCACAGTCATACAGATGGACTTCCTAGTTAAGGCATATGTGATTCTCTGCCTGAGAACTTTCTCAGCTAAGATTTCTGCCCTCAAATTCGAATTATAAAAGAAGATTCTATTGGAGGGTGTATGTATAGTAACATGAACATTTAGTCATATTTCTGATACCATCATTTATCTCCCCAGTCATCATGGCCCTTTGAACCTGGTTGTAGAATACTACATAACTTCTACTATATCATGGGAGTCAGGCAAACATTTGTACTGACAAGACAGACCCCCAGACAGGTACATTTTCACAAGGCCTTTTTTTTTACATTCCAATACTATAAAATCCCATCTTGGGTCCTCCTTCATGTCAATCCTCCTATAACCAAGAAATGTGCTAAACAAATACTGCAAGAAATGTCACTGGTACTGTCTTGACCAAACTCCTATCCCCCTTTGGACACCACCTCCAAATATAATAGTTTTTAACTGAATTTATGATATCCCTAAGTATCATAAAGTTTAGACATCCATAAAAATACCTGGGATAGGCCGGGCACGGTGGCTCACGCCTGTAATCCTAGCACTCTGGGAGGCCGAGGCGGGCGGATTGCTTGAGCTCAGGAGTTCGAGACCAGCCTGAGCAAGAGTGAGACACTATCTCTACTATAAATAGAAAGAAATTAGCTAAAAAAAAAAAAACAGAAAAAATTAGCCAGGCATGGTGGCGCATGCCTGTAGTCCCAGCTACTCTGGAGGCTGAGGCAGGAGGATCACTTGAGCCCAGGAGTTTGAGGTTGCTGTGAGCTAAGCTGACACCATGGCACTCTAGCCCAGGCAAGAGAGTGAGACTCTGCCTCAAAAAAAAAAAAATTAACAAAAAAATCACTGGGATATTTAAGCCTTAATAGTAATTAATATTTAATTTTTTTTTTTTTTTTTGAGACAGAGTCTCACTTTGCCACCCAGGCTAGAGTGTAGTGGCATCATCATA
>CAUYSK010019082.1:0-48357 GCA_963575035.1 Avahi laniger | reverse complement strand
ACCAGCCTGAGCAAGAGCGAGACCTCGTCTCTACCAAAAATAGAAAGAAATTAATTGGACAGCTAGAAATATATATAGAAAAAATTAGCCAGGCATGGTGGCTCATGCCTGTAGTCCCAGCTACTCGGGAGGCTGAGGCAGTAGGATCGCTTGAGCCCAGGAGTTTGAGGTTGCTGTGAGCTAGACTGACCCCACGGCACTCACTCTAGCCAAGGCAACAGAGTGAGACTCTGTCTCAAAAAAAAAAAAAAAAAAAAAAAAAAAAAAACCCTGGTTTGCAGAATCAGTACAGTGAAAGACAGGCCAATCCTAGCAGCACAGGTGCGGGAGACAGAGCCAAGATTGGGACTGGAAGAATGAGTGTGAAAGGACAATCAGGAGATCCAACACATCCTGTCTATAGATAGAATACCTGGGGCTTGTGGACTCTAGAGCCAATGGAACATACCAAGCAAGATCTTCCAGGAGACACTCAGTGCTGCCACGGGGAGCCTCTTTCCATGTCAGGCCTGCTCCAGGAATAAAAAAAGCAAAGTCTCCAGCAGGAACGGATTTTGTGCATATTGGCTGCAGCCATAGTCCGCACTGAATTTTGACATGCAGAGAAAGTTGGCAGTACTGCTGCGGAGAGTATATTTGTTTATCTTTTCCAGTGGGGTGTGAGCTTCTAGCTGGGAGAGGCCGCCTGGTTCTCCTTCGTTCCTGGTGCGAAGTCTGCCTTTTGGCAAACATTTGAGACAAAGCTTGAAAAAAAGGAAAAAAAAAATTGAGTCATCTCCATCTTTTTGGTTACACCTAAGGACCTGCAGGGAGGCACAATCAGAATGTTCCCCTTCAAACCCAATTGAGATAAATCTTTTGTCTGTATTACATGGCCAATGATTAAGACTGACTCCACCCCTTCCAAACCCCAGCACTAATCCCCCAACTAGCAAATTCATATGCCCACAAGTTCACACTTTTCACATAGAATAGCAATCAATTAAGATCTGAACTTTAAATCACTGACCTTAGAGTTTTAAAACGAATCATTGGGTCATTCACACAGCTCCTTAATTTCTACTTGGGCAAGATCTTTCAATGCACATTTTTTTTCATATTTTATTTTTTAATTTAGCTTCCCCATTTCTCAGAGGAGCAAGACATTTTCTTAAATAAAAACCTTCTGCCTGGAAAAAAAAAGTGCCTTCAAGATGCCCCCAATAAACTCTAAATAAAAATAAATGCATAAAAAAGGAACATTAACAACTGTTCTTCCCAAGAGTTTTGGCCATTATCCCACACAGTAAATTTCATTTTTTTTAAGTACACATTTACTTCAACTTTGGATTAAACATGTGATCTTGTTATCATTTCAGTGACTATATCAATAGTGAATGTTTCTTTTTCGGGGTTACCCTTTCTTAGAATCTTCCTGGGCTGCAGCAGCATCCTGAGTTAATAATCATCCTGGGTTTCCCCCTCGACTTTGCAGTTTATTTCTTTAGTTTGTCCTACACTGTGAGAATACTGAAAAAGAGTTTTTTTTATTCTGAAGGACATATATGGGGCTTAAGAGTGAACATTTGGTTAAGATCTGCAAATGGAAAGAAAAATCACATAGCAATATCCTTACTGTGAATATTGTTTTTGTCTGCCATAAACGTGTGTGACAAAAGGTCATTAAATATGAAATGTCCAATTTTGAATCAAAAGCTTAGTTTATTATTTCTCAAACAAGAAGCAATACAATTAATCTAAGTATGCATCTAAACTATCAACACAGTTTTGCCATCTTAACAGTAGCTTGTTTATTCCAGCAGCGACGAAGCCTGGAGAACAAGTGGTGATGAAATTGTGAAAGATGTTTTCCACGGTTTGTTGAGAATTGAATATTTTTCCTTGTAAGAAGTGGTCCAAAGCCTGGAAGAAGTGGTAATCGGTTGGTGCAAGATCTGGTGAATACAGTGAATAACACAGAGTTTCCAAGTCCAGACTCTGTAGTTTGAGCACTGTTGTTTGTGCAGCATGTGGTTGAGCATTGTCTTGCAAGAGGATTGGCCTGTCTCTATTGACCAATCTCAGCTGCTTAATCTCAAATATCCTCAAAATTTTATTCAATTGGTTGCACTAGATATCCACTGTAAGCGACTGACCAGGTTTCATGAAGCTGCAGTGAATAATACCAGTGCCGGGCCACCAAACAGACATCATTAGCTTTTTTGGATGAATATTCAGTTTTGGACTGTGTTTTGGAACTTCATCTTTACCCAACCATTGTGCTGAATGCTTGCAATTGTCAAAAAGAGTCCATTTTTCATCACTTGTAACAATACAGTGTAGAAATGGTTGGCCTTTATGTCGTGACAGCAAAGAAAGGCAAGCTTCGAGACCACTTCGAGACACTCGTTTAATTCACGTGGCACCCACCTATTGAGCTTCTTTACCTTGCTGACTTGTTTCAAATGGTCCAATATTATTGGAATAGTGACTTCAAACCTTGCTACTAATTCGCACATAGGTTGAGATTGATTTGCTTCCACTACAGCTTTCAGCTCATCATTATCCACCTTGGTCTCAGATCGCCCGCTTGACCCATTTTCAAGATTAAAATCACCACAGTGGAATTTCTCAAACCATCAATGTACTGTGCATTCATTAGCCACATCCTTCCCAAACACTTTGTTGATATTTCAAGCTGTCTACTCTACATTGGTTCCATGACAGAATTCACAACTGAAGATAACATGAATTTTTTACTTATCCATGATTTCACAAAAATTGCTCTAAAAAAACTTTTAAAGATAATTGTAAACCAAACAGTGCATTTGAAAGAATGGAGATGTACCTTCACAATAAAGATAACACAAAATAAGAAATGTCAAAGTGAAATGTCAAAGATGTCAACTGTCAAACTTAGCACTAAAGGAAATTGGACATTCACACTTAATAACCTAATAAGATGGCTCTGCTAATTTTCCTGCTGGGGGTACCAGTGATCACAGAGCAGGAGAAGTGGTTTCCCTTCAAGACTACACTGAAGAGCCTGTTATTTTTTCCTTTTTTTCTTGTTTTTGTTTGTTTGTTTCCTTCCTCATAAGCAAATGATTTTTTCAAGCAATAGAACAATGTTTTGAATTCGATTCACTAACATCCACTGAGTATTAATCTGTGTAGGAGAATCAACTGCATGTGACAGGAACCCTGGTTTCTCTAGTGTGCCAGAGAGAGCGTGTTCCTCTGAGCCTTGGTGCCAGGATGCTGGACCCTTAGGTCAGCGTAGATCTGACCAGTTAGTGCGCCCCTTTCTGGATGCCTCCTTACATTCACTCCAGCTTTCATCAAATAGCTGACTCCCCCCCACCCCCACCTAGTTTCTCTAAAGCAAGTCAAGTTTATACAGTCTTTCCTTTCCTCCCCCTAAATTACTATGCAACCAATGTCAGAGAGTCTCCTGTCAGTGAATTCCTAAATTAGCATTTCTTAAATCTACTTTTAAATTTTATTCCTTTAACCTTTCTCTGACTCAACATCAATCTCTTCCTCTCTGTTGTCTCCACCCCCACTACACTAATTCATTTGGTTGTTCCTCTCTTAGATTGCAGAAAAATAGAAAGATCTAAATGAGGAGCTTTTTAATACAGAGCTCTTAAGTAATGGACGAGGAATTGAGAATCATTACAAGCCGTAAGTCATTAAGGCTTCTCCAGAAATGGATGGATGTGAAGTTTTAATTGCTCATATTAAGGATGTATTCCCCAGACTTCTCCAGAGGGCTTTTCTGAGGTCCCAGGTAAGGGTTTAGGCATTGAGATGGAAAAATCCCGAATAAACGTGAGAAGGCCTACTTTGCCAGTGTGTGTGTACATGTATGAGGCGGAATACGAGAGGCTTTGGTGGAGGGTAACAGAGGTGGCAGAGTAGTAGGTCCTCTTCCAAGTATGTGTTTAGCGCGCCATCTAGTGACTAAAGCTCACAGAGGCATGGAAGACAGGTCCCAGGAAAACAGACACAGCCCGGCATTGGGGTAGCTTCCCTTCTGGGTCAACTCCAGGTCACTAATGCGGCTGTTTTTTAGCTTTACCAGTGCACAGGTGATGGAGGTTGTTAGAAGTCATGATATAATTCAAGAAAAAGAATAAAAGGCTTTAAGGACCTATTGCGAAGGCAAAAAACACAGCTACACAATTATTCCAGAAAGTAGGACTCTGAATAAGTGAATGAGACTCTTCTATGGATATGGGAAACACAAAAAGGAATTGAAAGAAGAGGAAAAAAATAAGATATGGGTAGAAAATGAAAGAGGGAGGCAGGATAATATCACACTTTGGAGAGAGTTTTAAACCTGGGTTCAAATTTCAGAGCTACTGCTTACCATTTGTGGATCAGTAGGCAATTTATTTAAACTCACCAAACCTCAGTTTGCTCATCTACAAAATGGGGATCATTCTACCTATCTCACAGGGATGTTTTAAAGGTTAAATAAAGGAATATATGGAAGTGTCAAGCCTAAAGCTTCACATGACAACGTTCAATAAAAAATGGTAGTTGTTATTAAGTAGGGAAAAGAGAAAAAGAAGAGAAACGATGTAAGGGAGAAAGCCCAGTAAGGATAGTGTGGAACACATTGGGAAATCATTAGAAAGGAAATAACATCTAGGACCCTCCAACCTAGCACAAGGCATTTGATCAACTTAACAGGTGAATCCCATGGAAGCTGAAACCTTCTCTGACTCCAGTGGACAGAGGTCTCTGTCTGAAGCCCACATTTATTGCTGTACTTACAAGTGTCTGAGAGGGTGCCATAGGAGGGTCTTCCTTCTTGGCACTCCTTAGACTTCAAGCTGTTAGCTGAGAGCTCTACGCTTCACCACCACTATAGGATTTCCTCAATTCCATGCTCTTAGCTCATGGGAAGGAAAGACAAACGTGACCAGGAAGAGATGGGGCTGATGAAGGAGTAGGAACCAGAGATGAGGTTCACTCCGGTGAGAGAAGCCATTAGTGTGGCCTCTCTTGCAAGGAGGCTGCTGAGAACCCTGCCTCACCACTGTTGGCAGCAGTTCATACCAACTTGGAGAGTCAGTATGTCCTTGGAGAGGCTGGAAGAAACATCTTCTAACCTTCCCTCTCCACTAAAAGCTGAATCCTCATGTGAGACCCAGGAGGTAAAAGCCCAAATCTGCCTCAATCTCTCTCCTTTGGAACCTGATAAAGCTACTTCTAAAGATTGCTCAAAGCTCTCCAGACACCTAGAACTTCTGGAGATCAAAATATTGCACTACACGCTACACACACACACACACACACACACACACACACACTCATGACCTCCCAAGGAAGTCCTTAGTCTACCATCTGTAGCCAGAGCCCTGAAGCTGGAGATCATAATGCCCATTCCCTGAAGTAATGGGCAACTGCAATCTCAGGGGAAGAGCAGCCATTGCCTGCATTTCTAACCTTTTACCAACTCCCTTCCATGCCAATGGGAAACTAGGACCAAGAACACAGTAATATGATCCCCAATTAGCATAAAATAAAAACAACCCAGTCATGTTTTCCATGGGCTTTTCCAACCTCAAACTAAAAGCATGAAGCAGGGAGAAAGAGATAAAAATGTACTCATGGGAATATGTATACACACACACACACACACACACACACACACACACACACACTGTCTGTGTCTGCATGGCCAAGCACCTTGACCCAAATGAATATCTGTCTCTCAGAAAACCAAGCAGCCAAATACAGAAATCTGAGAATTTTCTTTTTCCAAAGTTCCATGTGAGAACAGATGGGAAGGGAAAAGTACCCTGATTGCTGGTATGGAAGGGGTTAAGTCCTCAGTCATCTTATTCTAAAGTAATTTATGATGATGTGTAGAGTTTCAAAACTTTCCCCCACTCCAAAGAGCAGCCCTCTCCCTGCTCACTGAGTTCACTCTCAACGTGCTGAAACGGGAAGGAGGCGGTGTTTTGCTGATCTGTTAAATTCTTAGTGAAGTTTCCTTGATTTCCAGTGGCTGCTGTTGTTTGAGTTTGGTTTGGAGCAAAACTGAGGTGGTCCTGACATTTCTGGGACTGAATCCAGGCAAGAGGAAGAAGAAAAAGGAGAAAGAAAAGAGCAGAAAAAAGGTGGGGAGAAATAAAGGGAGGGGAGACGCGTAGGAAAAGAAAAAAAAAGTCCTTTTTCAACATCACATTCCTGTGTTTTCCCTCAGCCTGGAAAACATATTAATCCTAGTGCTTTTAAGCCCGGAAACAAAGGGACTAAGCCAGACTGTGGGGAAAGGGAGATAAGAAGGATCCTGGAACTCTAAAGAGGGAAAGAGCGAGAAGTAGAAATCGCCAGGACTCAACTGTAAGGGACGTCTCGTCCCGTGTCAGCACAAGAGACTGGCTCACACAGACACACAAGACCAAGGAGAAACTACAGACAAATGGAGATACAAAGACTTAGAAGGACAGCTCCTTTCAGCTCATCCCACTTGTCCAGAAGGTAAAAAGACACAGCCAGAAATAAAAGGAATCAGCTCAGCTCTCAGATCAGGACGCTGGTGCTGTGGATCCGCGGTGCCGCTTTGAAGCTGGAGCTGCAGCACACCCCTTTTGTACTGCTCACCCTCGGAAAGGAGAGAGAGGGTTGGGAGAAAAAGTATTTCATCTAGCAAACTGTCCTGGGGACCAAACTTCAGATTTCTTTTGAAACCCTCTGCATTCCAGCTCTATGAGCCACGATGTAAGTGTGTCATCCTTTCTGTCTTTGCTGTGTTTGTTTGTGTCTTTGTTGCTTATTTGGAGACACGAAATGTGAATGTTGTCATAATTAATATGCTCAGTTTGCATTTCGTCTGGAGCATCCAGAGTGTTAGTTGAAACAGTGCAAGCACGCCAACTGGGGAACTGAGTTGGCTTTCCTGCCTAATGTAACTGTCTCTGCTAAACTGATGAATTACAGGGGCTTAAAATCAACAAGATCTCATCCTATTTTCCATTCCCTGACCTCCCTCTTTCTTCTCTAATCACTCCCTCACCCTTCCCTGGCCAAGATAGAGAAAGAGAAAATGACCAGCTCTGTTTTCAATTAAATAATTTTATTTCTTTCTCCCCCAACCCCTTTCTGTCTTATGACCCCGCTGCATCCGAAAGTGGATTACACAATGACGTGGAGAATGGGACCCCGTTTCATCATGCTGCTGGCAGTGTGGCTGGTGTGTGGGTCAGAACCCCACCCCCATGCCACGACTAGAAGGAGCCCTGGAGGGCAGAGAGTGCCTTTGGTTTCCCCAGGGGGCAGCAGGCCAGCGCAGTTTCTAAGACACACGGGCAGGTCTCGTGGAATTGAGAGATCCACTGTGGAAGACCCAAACCTTCAGCCTCTCCAGAGAAGGAGGAGTGTGCCAGTGTTGAGACTAGCTCGCCCAACGGAGCTGCCAGCTGCCTTGGGCCTCCGTGGAGGTCCTGTGAGACCGGAGCAGAGACCAGCAGCCAGGCGCTCTCCTCGTGAGATGGTCCGAGATGAGGGGTCCTCAGCTCGGTCAAGAATGTTGCGTTTCCCCTCTGGGTCCAGCTCCCCCAACATTCTTGCCAGTTTTGCAGGGAAGAACAGAGTGTGGGTCATCTCAGCCCCTCACGCCTCGGAAGGCTACTACCGCCTCATGATGAGCCTCCTGAAGGACGACGTGTACTGCGAGCTGGCGGAAAGGCACATCCAGCAGATCGTGCTGTTCCACCAGGCGGGCGAGGAAGGGGGCAAGGTGAGGAGGATCACCAGCGAGGGCCAGATCCTGGAGCAACCCCTGGACCCCAGCCTCATCCCGAAGCTGATGAGCTTCCTGAAGCTGGAGAAGGGCAAGTTCGGCATGGTGCTGCTGAAGAAGACGCTGCAGGTGGAGGAGCGCTACCCGTACCCCGTCAGGCTGGAGGCCATGTACGAGGTCATCGACCAGGGCCCCATCCGCAGGATAGAGAAGATCAGGCAGAAGGGTTTTGTGCAGAAATGCAAGGCCTCTGGTGTAGAGGGCCAGGTGGTGGCGGAGGGGAACGGCGGCGGGGGAGGAGCAGGCAGCCCGGGCAGTGAGAAGAGGAAAGAAGACCTAAGGAGACCACCAGTCCCACCGACCAGAGAGAGCCGGGTGAAAGTGCTGAGAAAACCAGCCACTACGACAGCAGCCTTGCCCCCGGCCCCCCCAACCCCAAGGGCCACAACCCTTCCTCCTCTTCTACCCACAATAGCGACTCGGGCCACTGCCCGGGTGGTGACAATAGCCACGAGACCTACCACCACCACTGCCTTTCCAACCACCCAGAGGCCCTGGACCCCCTCAGTGTCACACAGGCCCCCTGCAACAACCGACCTGACCACTGCAAGGGGGCCCTCATTCTCAGAGAATCTTTACCCTCCAGCCCGGAAGGAGCCACACAGGGAGAGGCCACAGAGCACCAGGAGGCCCAGCAAGGCCACCAGCTTTGAGAGCTTCACGGCCGCCCCTCCCACTGCCATCTCGGAGCCCAGCACAAGGGCTGCTGGCCCAGGCCGTTTCCGGGACAACCGCACCGACAGGCGGGAACACAGCCACCGGGACCCAAATGTGGTGCCAGGTTCTCACAAGCCAGCCAAGGAGAAACCTCCCAAAAAGAAGGCCCAGGACAAAATTCTTAGCAATGAGTATGAGGATAAGTATGACCTCAGCCGGCCTACTGCCTCCCAGCTGGAGGAGGAGCTGCGGGTGGGGAATAATTCCCCCCCCAAAACCAAGGAGTCTAAAAAGCATGAAAAGCTTGAGAAACCAGAGAAGGAGAAGAAAAAAAAGGTGAAGAATGAGAAACCAGACAAGTTACTCAAGAGTGAAAAGCAAATGAAGAAGGCTGAGAAAAAGAGCAAGCAAGAGAAAGAGAAGAGCAAGAAGAAGAAAGCAGGTAAAACAGAGCAGGACGGCTATCAGAAAGCCACCGCCAAGCATTTCACTCAGAGTCCCAGGAAGTCAGTGGCCGATCTGCTGGGCTCCTTTGAAGGCAAGCGGAGGCTCCTCGTAAGTAGACTCCTCCTTGGCATTGTTGTGTGGGCTGAGGCAGGGCGTGGTAATGTCTGTCTTGTTATTTGTGTGAAACCACGCTGCTAGATGCCAGACTGTGGCTGAACCTGCAGCGAGTCAGGAAGATGAGGAAGGCTGGCAAGGCTAGCGGGCCAGCAGCTCTTTTCGGTTTAGATGCTCTGTGAAGTGCTTTGCACACCACTCGTGGCCCTGCGGGGACAAGGACCGAGTCAATGGCTGGTGACCTTAGGCACAAGCCCAGCCCTGTGGTCAGCTTCTTCCAGGCCTGTCAGGACCCCTCCCCCATCTTTACTGCTCTCGTCCAAGCGATATTTCTGGCCACAGCTCCATTTCACTAAGTTCAAAGGGTAAAAAATAAAGAATGGAAGATTTCCTAAAACGGAATGCATTGACTCTAGTTACGACTTAGGGAAAGGGCTCTTCTCTGTGTGAACTTAGGAAGTAGAAGCGTGCATATGGGAAAATGGCATAGTTTCCCTCTCTCTAATTAGGTCTGTATCAACAGTGGAAGCCTCAAAGGGGAAAGTAAGACAGCCTGGGAGGGGGAGGGGCATGACTGGGAGTAGGGAAGGGTCTCATCGGTGTGACCCTTTGACAGAAACCTTCTCCCCTTAAAGTTTGCCTCCTCTCATCACTGCCCAAGTACCAACGAGAGCCAAAGGGACGGAGTGTGGGGGACTGAGATAATTGCTCCGATTTCCAATACCCTAGCCACACATCTGAATTTGGAGTCCAAATGTCAGTTTCCCCTGCAGCTCTGTAAAATGAGTGTGTGTGTGTGCACCTGTGTGTGAAAAAGGAGACAAGCAGTCCCTACTGCCCCTTTGCCTGTGGTTCTGAGTGTAGCTAGTGTTGAACAAGTCACAGATTCATCTCAGTAACCCTCTCTTTTGACCATTTTCTAGCACTGTCCAAAGAGTGATAATAGAATCTAGGTCAACTGAATGAGGGCTTTGGGCAGGAATAAGCCCACCCCAAGTGTAAGGGCAGTTTTATCAGTGACATGGGAATGTCTCCTTCTCCTTGTCATGTCTCTAATGCCTCTCTTTAATAGTACCCCTCCAAGATTTCTACCTGTGGCTTCTTCAAGCTGTCATTCTACTCCAGACTGTCAGGGAAATAAAGGATGTGTTACAATTAACTTAAAGGAAAAGATCAGTAAATTAATACTGGGTAACAAGAATCAGGAATGATTTTCTCAGGTACCTGGCTGAGAAAGCCAATTCATGCCATTGAGGACAGCGCCTATCCTACTGAAGGCGCAAGGTGACTTCACGCCCTGCATTCCCCAACCAAAAGAGACAGGCACTTTTCTCTCAAGGCATTTCTCAGAGGATCTTTTAGGTTTTCTAATCTAGCCTAAATTTGGATTGATGATCTGGGCAGAGGGACTCTGGTGCCCAGTTATCTTTAGTAGTTTCAAAAAGTTTAAATGTGTATTTGAAATATTACTCAGAGAAAAGTTTTTTGTGGTGCTTATCAAGGGTGGGGCATGTCTCAAATTCTTTTAGCTGTTTCCATTAATAGTGGATCCGTGTATTAGAACAAAATCTAGCTCTGGTTGATTCTAAGGGTTTGTGTGTGTGTGTATGTGTGTTAGTGTGTGTCTTATGTATTTTTTGTATGTTGTTGCAATTTCTAATCAGAGGGTTAAAGTGACTGTATAAATGTAGGTTATCAGATAATAGGCTATCTGTTAAAGTAGTTTAATAGCTGCTTTGTTATTCCTGGAGTACATAAACTTAAATGGGAATGTTCTAGTTGAAACCAAAAAAAATCACTGATTTGAGAGTAGAGCTCTACTTGGTACTTGAAGGTCTGTTAGGGGGCCGTCGGGGCAAACTGCTTCTTTGGGGCAGGGAAAAGCATTAGTGGTATGCCTCATTGCTCTCCTCCCGAGAACCTGGGACTTTGTCCGACCCACTAAAGCACATCACCCAACTCTGTCCATTTAGCTGACAGGGCGGGCAAAGCATTCCTCCGGTCAGGTTTTAACCAGAGAAAAAATAATCACAGGTAAAATGTCAGGATTGTAATTGTGCACCCGTCTGGCAGACACATGCATTGCCTCTGGTTTTTGAGTCAAAAGAAAGGAGTTTTCATCTGATATCACTGATATTAGTCATGCTTTTCATTTCTCCCTCCTTCACTCCTTTAGTCAGGGATCTGAAAGCCCAGCTGGGTCTTTTCTGCTTTTAACAGTATCCCTGGTCATAAATTTCTAGCAAATGAAACTCAAACGACAGCTTCTGCTGATGTCATGTGAGGCAAAACAGAAACCAGCTGGAATTGCTCTTGGCAGCGTTGGGTCTTTGGGCTAGCAAGAGAACCAGATTTGTTATTAGAAAGAAAATACCAACAGGAGGCATGTCAGTCTTTCAATCCTACGTGTGCTCAGCAGATGAGCATATCAGAAATGTGTTTACTAAAGAGCTAATGATGTCTAATGTAAGAATGGATTAGGGAAGATCCAATCAAATAAACATGATATAAAAGCAGAAGATAGAGAGAAAAGGGTGTTTCATCAAACAGAGAGGAGACCAGTGCATGCAAAACATTTTTTGTACCATTTATCCTTTTTCCACTCACTTTTTCCATCAAACTTGGCTGATTTTATTCAGGAAGCTTGGTGATTCAATTAATATTCATTCAGACTTAGCACTCTCAAGCTGTTCAAGTATGGCTGAGAACATTTAACTAAAACTGCCCTCAACTTAACCCAGGATGCTCAAACTGAAAGCAGGTTTGCATCCAAGAAATTATGCAAGCCTTTCAGCTCATCTTTCCAGCTTTTCAGTAACCTGGTACCTAACTACAATTTATTGTAAACCACTAGTGCTTTACATTTATTTATACCGTTCTTTAGAAGTGAACACATCACATAACTGCTACTTAACCAATTACTTAGAGAAACACTGGCAACAATGGTATGGGTTGTGGTTGAGTACATGGCATCCCAGAGGCCTTCAGAGGAGCTCCAGGTGGAGCCAGAAGTCCTATTCTTAGGCCAGAGTTCAATCCTTCAAGTTCATCCCCCTCAGCCCATCAACAGAGAAGGGCACCTCCTGCAAAGTGCTTTGCCGGGACTGTGTGGTTTGATTCTTATAACAACCCCTGGAGGAATGAGTAACCCCACTTTACAGATGAGAAAACAGAGCTTAGAGAGGAGGAGAAGTTACCCAAGTTGTATAGCTAATGTGCGGTGAAGTCGGAATTAGAACTCAGGTCTGTTTTACTTGAAAGCTGGAGTTAGGGCCACTTCCCCATTCTGTCTTCCTGTGAGTATGAGCTTCCCATGGGATATGCCATGAAATCAAGGGGAAAATGAGGAATTATATTGTTAGTTAACAAATATGAACATTTTAAAATTCATTTTCAACCTTGAGTTATCCAAATAAATGTTAATGGTTAGCAATTGTCAACATTTTGTGCTAAGCACAAATGCGAAGTTTCTGCCTTTAGCACCCAACTGGTTCTCTGCATCTCAGTTCTCTGGCATTCCAGGTAGACAGTCAAGAACAATAGATGGAATGCCAGTTAACTTAATCCTTCCAATTGCTTGGTGTCCATTTGGGGTTGACTTTAGTGAGTATGGGTAAGCTGTTTACCACTGAAACATTGAACTATGGGGATATAGCCAACAAGCCATCATTTTGTGCTCTGAGATCTACTCACTTGTCAGTTAAGAAGGGGACTCAAGTGCTGAATTGCATAAATTCAAGTGCAAGCTTAAGCATTATTTGGCAACTGAATCTCCTGTAATTCAAGTGGGTTAATATTTTCAACCTTATTTTAGAAATCTGGATATTGGGACAAAAATCTACTTACGTGGTTTAATTTTAGAAAAGAATTTAAAGCTCTGTTTTACTAAGGCAGGCTACTAACTTGGAAGTTATTTTTTAGAATCCTGTAAAAATCTAGTCTCTTGAGCCTATCACAGTATTTAGAATAATCTGAGGCTTAAAGTATCTTCCCCACCTCTTCCCATTCTTCTTTGCTCCTTTTCCTTATGAAACAGGCTTCCTTATCCTCTGAGGCTCCTTGAGCCAACACACCAGTTGGAACAGAAACGTGAAAAAGAACTACAACATGATTTCAAATTCATAAAACATACTCTGATTTATTGCCACCAAACTGGAAAGAGGCCAAGTGACAGACAATAATGTTTACTGAGGAGTTCTAGAATGCTCTTTTTAGGAAGAGGGGTCTGGAAATAGTTTCCATTTTAGACATTCACTACCAGGGGGCCCCTTTGTTGCTGAGTCTCTCCCCTGCCTCTGGCTGGAGCCATGCGTGGCACCTGAGGAACCTGGGTCAGCGTCTGTGCTCCTGCCATCTGCAGGACAGTAATAGGGGCTGGGGCTTCAGTGCCTTGAGGAACTTACACTCTGCTTGGGGAGATGTGGCATTTATAATAGTAAATGAAGGAAAAACTTGACTTCCAAGTGAGCAGTGCAGACAATAAGAACAACAATTCGAAGGAGAAGGTGATCATTGCCAGCTAGAGAAGACTTTTAGGGAGGATGATGCATTGGAAGAAAGACTCACATTCGGGGGGGAGGGGGTGGGAGGAGTGACATGGGCAAAGAGGGAGGAAGGAATGTGGGTGAACTATTCAGAGGCATCAGGCCTGTATGTGCTTGGGGGACACAGCCTGGACAGATGTATTTCCTTTTGCTCAATTCTCACAAATTTATGAGATTGGTGGGGAGGTTGTTCCGTTGTAACGATGACAAAGCTGAGGTTCATAAGGTTAAGTGGCCTTGTTAAAACCACAACTAGCCCGGGGTTGTACTAGGACTACAATGCCAGCCCCCAACTTTGACTCAGATTACCTTTTCTCTGTGTCACTCTGTCCAGTTCCTTTCCTTTCCTAATTTAGACGGGTCTGGTTATGGGAGGTGAAGAGGGGGGAATAGGAGGACCTTTGCAAGAGAGTGCCTGGGGCCAAATCAGGGAGGCCAGAAGCTAGGAAATGAGTCATGCAAAATGAATGTCACCTTACTGGTGGGTAAAGTCATCCTTGGACAAAGGCCCTGAGCTGAAAATAAATGTCAAAGGTGTTTATTTATGTAAGTGAAATTCACCCTGGCCATCCATGGCCTCATGCTACCATATGTAGAGCTATGGGAGAACGTACCACGCAGGAAGGATAAGGTTCTGTATGGTTATATATTGTCTGAAATTCTTAATTATACACAAGAGGGAAAAGAAGACTAGAGGGGGCTTTGAGGACTCTTAAAATCCTATCACGTTATGGTCTGCCCATGGATTGTAAGGGTCCATGGCAAAGTATGAGATGAAAGAATTGCAATCTGTGTATGAATTTGGCAGCTGTGCCCTACAAACTCCTCTAAATATATTCTAAATATGGGCTTATCCTTAATTTAGAATACGGAGTTCAAAATCATTAACAGTAAATCTCTTTCTCTTACCTTTGTTTTTTACTGTTTTGTGTATTCACTTAAACATTCATTTTATTTATTTCAAAATAGTGTGTTATGAACAAAGAATAGTCAGAAAGAAAGACCTAAAATATACAAACTTAAAATAAACTCTAAGGTCTCGGCGACCATCAAAACCTGAAGAAATATTTTCAGATGCTATAAACCTAATTAAGAATAAATAAATAAACCAAAAATATCATCACCATAGCTTTTTATAGTCACCTTAAATCTTTTTTTAAGGCTAAACGTGAGTCAATGAATAAATTTGGGGGACTTTTATTATTTTTCCCATTAAGAAATTATATTTCTAAAACAAACATTTCCTACCCACTGTGTCTATCTGGCATATAAACACAAAATCGAAAATAAACTAGAGCACATCTATTTAAAACAAATAATAATCTGAAAAAGAAAATAAAAACAAAAACTTTATCCCAGAAAATCTTTGTAAATGTGCCGCTCAAATGCTATTGAACACATTTAATATCATTGACGGACAGTATTTTGTCATGCATAGAGAACTCATAGAAGAGAAAGCCCGCAGGCAGCAATAAACACATCGCTGATAGAGAAAAATAAATAGCTGATACCACATTTATTACCATTTTTGATAAATTAGTTGGAAGAGGCTAACAACATGAAGACATCCACCACCAGCTCTGTGCCGGCCTAATGTGACGATGAATATTTTCTGTGATAAAACATAGGCCGAAAAACTATCATAAACAAACTTTGTGCAAGTTTGCCTAATAAAAATTCTAAATCATAGAATGTTTCATAGCACCCAAGGCCTGGCTGTGAAACTCTCAGCCCTGTGTAATGTGAATAATAGTAGTAACCACTGAATTAGCCAGTGTCTGATCAGCCAATTAAGATAATAAAGATCAAAATGAGGGAAGAGAGATAACATTTATTGAACACTTACTACATGCCAAGTATTCACGTACTGTTCACAACAGCCTTGCAAAATAAGTATTCCTGTGCAGAGCTCCCGAATGAGAAAAACAGAGACACAGGGAGACTAGTCATGAAGGTAAATAATGAAAGTGAGTAGAAAACTCTAAGCTTCCTGGAGCCATTAGAAGAAAAAAGAGGCCTTTCCAAATAGCCTTTTTTGGTGCTAATTATGCTCACTGTTAAACAGAATAGTATGTAGTTTAGGTGTTAGTCACTAATAGTCCATTATTCCAAATCATCTCTTTGGTTTTTGCCTCCACCTGAGACTATCACTATAAATTAATATTTGCCTCTTCCAGCTGATCACCGCTCCCAAGGCTGAGAACAACATGTACGTGCAACAACGCGATGAATATCTGGAGAGTTTCTGCAAGATGGCCACCAGGAAAATCTCTGTGATCACTATCTTTGGCCCTGTCAACAACAGCACCATGAAAATCGATCATTTTCAGCTAGGTTCTCTTAAACATTTTAATTATATCATTGTTTTTTTCCTATGTAAGGTGGGACGATTTTATGGGAGTGGCGGGCTGGGGGGATGCAAAGGCAAATGCACATGTCTAGAGGGCTCTGTGTTGTGGTGACAGAAGTTAGTTTGCCTACTATTTACGTAGGTAGCCATTCCAGGATGGCTCTGGTTTAAGTTTTCTGCACTTTAAAATGAAAAATATGTAAGCACTCTATTGTCTGAAAGTCAGTATAGTGGAGGAAAATGAGAAAAGTAATAAGAGTGGGGGAGAATGAGAGAGGTATTCAGGCACTTTCTCCTGGAGCTGGAGTCTTCCTGCCTGTGGGCAATACAGGCGGATCTTCCTGCAGACTCCATCCTGCAGGTGACTCATCACAGAGGGGCCTGCCAGGCTCCTGGAAGTGCTTGACTCTGGCAAGCCCAAGGAGGGAATCAACCAGAGCTGAGAGAAGCTGTTACACTAAATGAAAAGTCACTGAAAATATGGACTGAACTGCACCCAAGTCCTTTTGCAGAGCAGAAGAATTTGGCTGAAGTTAGAGTTTTCACAATTTTACATATTAATGATGTATGTGAGACTCAGGAGGCGTACAGCTCAATGTTGGGCAGCTGAGCTCTAATTCACTGCAGTTCTCCTGGGAACGTGGCAAGACTCACTGTAATTAGTTAAGCCTCATAGTCAGAAGCCCCAAATCTGACCCACCCAGTTTCTTTTATAATTATTATGTCTCTTGGGTTTTATTTTTTTCTAAAAAAACCCCCTTTTTTCCTATATGCATTTTCTACTGTTTTACTGTTGTTCTTGTTTTAATGATAATGGAAATCCTCTTGAGTAATCCTTCTGTTCCACATTATTTGCATTTGATACACAGTTTTCTTCATAAAATATACTTAATCTGAAAGCATCTGAAAGAATATAAAACGCATTTTCCCTGCTAGTTAACATTTAACTTCAATATGTACAACACATTATCTCACAGATTTTTCTGGCCTGTGATGTTCATGTAATTGAACACATACCACTAATAATTATGTCATGTTAATGTCAACTTGATCTGAATGTGGTCTAGATTTCTAAATCATATTTTTTCCCTTGGTGTAAGTACATATGACATGAAGTTTTCTCTCTTAATAAATTAAGTGCACAATACAGTGTTGTTAACTGTACATGCTAACAATGTTGTACAGCAGATCCCTAGAACACATTTGGGGTAAAATTTCAGTTATGCATTCTCTACT
This sequence comes from Avahi laniger, assembly GCA_963575035.1. Taxonomy (NCBI): domain Eukaryota; kingdom Metazoa; phylum Chordata; class Mammalia; order Primates; family Indriidae; genus Avahi; species Avahi laniger. Next base: position 31,208 of record CAUYSK010019082.1, on the reverse strand, counting down.
TTAATTAGCTCGCCTTTCCCTATGATGGCTATGAAGGAAAAATAAATAACATCTTTTCCAATGTCCCATGATAAATTGTTGTGCATCAGCGATTGGTTCATGGACATTTTTCCTGTCTGGGGGGAGAACAACAGCAATGAAAAAGAAATGTCCTTGACCAAAACTACAAAATCAATAATAATCACATAAGCAAAAGACAAAACAGGAAATTCTGAAGGCAAACAGACAGATTTAAATCCAGAATCACAATTTATTTGTTATGTGAGCGTGGGCAAGTTACCTCCTAAGTCTTAGCTTAGAAGATAATCATAGCTATTTCACAGGCTAGGGTGAGGATTAAATAAGGTAAGGTAAGCAAATACCTGTCGGGTAATAGGCACTATTATTGCGGTCACTGTTGTCACCACCATGGGATCTGGCAGTCATCTGGAGATCAATGAGCTGTCATAGTTTTTACTAGAGAACCTGTAAGTGCAAAATACTTAAAATTGCTTTCAGCTAATGATGGAATGTTGATATGGAAACGCTCACAACTGCTCTTCCCGGTCAGGCTGCATCTCTACTCCTGGTGATAAAACTGAAGCCCAAGAGACTACTACTACAAAGCCACATGTTTATTGGTTAACTGGGATTCAGCCATTTCTTTCCTGGATTTTCAAATAGGAGCATGAGGCCAGAGAGCTTAATTATACTCCAGATGTCTAGAGAGGAAGTAGGTATTCAATCCAGCACAGACTGGTGCTGGCTGGTGATGAAAGCCCTTCTCAGCCAGGTGTTCCTGGTGTCAAATGTGTTACCCACCAACTCTTCCACAAAGTATTCTCATTCCTTATTTCAGAGTTTGGAAAAATAATTATATCTCTCACCTCAACCTCTGTATGGTCTTATTATGACCATCTGGTACTGCCTTGGCGAATTTTTAGCAGTCCTGCTGTTTTCTAGACATCTGGATTGAATATGAACTGTAGAGGGCTGAGGTTTTCTTTTCTGCCTTATTGGAAATCAGGTATTATGACTTGAGTATTTGCCTCACTGAACACAGTCTGGACCTGAAGGGGGGAGAGGGCTTTTATTTTATTTTTCATCTAATTCCTGAAAGGCCTTTTTCTCCTTGTATCATGTCCCAGGTTACCCTTATGGGAAAGGCTGTAGCACTTGTAGCCAACGCTGGGAGTCAGCCATGGGAAAATAAGAATTGGCATGAGCCGTGGTCTCAGTGAACCAAATCCCAGCCAGCCTTGACCGATTTTCAGCTGGAAATCTATCAGAATGGCCTTACTTTTCCTTAAAAATAAATCAAGCACTCCTTACTATTCCAGGCTTTTACTGGGCCTTGAAAGTAGAGGCCCACATCCAACTACAGTGTGGATTGTACTCACCAGCTGGTCCGTCTTGCTAAATGTATTTGGACATCAATGATGGACCTACAAACACCAAGACACTTACCTGAAGATTTCAGGCTTTTGTCTAAAGAAAGTCATTCATGCTTGAGCAAATTCCAATGCCCTTCTAGTTTTGCCAGCACAAAGTATATTATATATGAGGTTTAAAATGGCCTAACACATAAAGGCATTCTTTATTGTTAATGGTATTTAAAATGTTAATCTAGGATAGAAATATTGGGGGTGTATGGTAAGTGGATGGATTATAGACAAAGTTTGTCAGATGGGAAGAAGTTGCTGACTAATGGCACTTTATTGCAGAATGAAGAGGGGGAAACATGCAGCAGACACATTTCTTGGAAAATATAGAGATTAAAATATTTTGACGCTGGTATTTTATCATTAAGCTTTGAGGGCCAGAACACACAGGAGGACATTTTATGGGGCAAAGGAAGTTCTTTCATAGCTTCTTTGGAAGGAAGGAGAGTTCGAGAGTAATAAATAAAAAGAGAGGTGAAAAAGTTGACGGAGGTGGACTATGACAACAAGGAGAAAGTTTCAATTCCTCATTTATGTAAGTAAGAACTTCATAGGTGAATTTTTAAAATAACATCTATACATGAGAATAGTACAATACATAGCAGCCTAAAGTACTCTGCCTTTGATCCTGTTGAAGAGAATCATTCTTTATGGAGAAGCCTCACAATTATCAGGATCCGTAAAAATCCCAAAATGCTGCCTTTCCTCAGGGGCAGTCCTGGAAAATTGACCCTTTGCCCCCAACTCCTTTTTTCATCAGTAATGACAGTGCCTGGCAGCTGCCTTCTCTAGACCCTGTCACGCTGAGCTGGGAGGAGAGGCTAAATGAGTGCCCAGATTTCCATACACTGGCCAGGTGTCCCCGTCTGCTTATTCAGTCTTTACTTATCAATCACGTGTGTCCTGGGGGTTAGGGAGCCTGTCTCCCAGCTTGCTCAGTCGTCCTTGTCCACTGCTGGTGCTGCCTCCAACGTTAAGTGTATCAGTGTCGAGATCAATCTCTGATGATCCAAAGGTGAAAAATGCCTAATAAGTCAGATATGCAAAACAAGTGTTTGAGGAATATAGTGGAAGGATTAGTTCTTCCAATTGTAGTTATCAGAGAAAATATTGTTTATCAGAGAATTTTGAAAAGTAGAATTATTTAATGGAGGGGCCTTGAAAAATGAGGACCTTTTTTGATAGATGATGACTCTATCAAGGATTTTTTGTTTTTATTTAATTTTGCAAAGAAATGATACATATTCTGGATTCCAAAGTCAAGTCTATATAAAAAGATACACACAGAGAAGTCCTGGACTCCTCCTGACCCCTTCACCCTGGCACTCCCTGCCCCCATAGGTAATCATTTTACAATTCCTTCTTTATATATTAGGTGCTTCTTTATGCAAATACAATGCATATAAATACCTGTTTTCTTTTGCTTTTATACAAAATGTAACATATGTGTGTGTGTGTATATACACGCACATATATGTATATATATATATATACTGTTCCATGCCTTGCTTTTTTCACTTAAATTATTTCCTGGAGATCTTTCTTTATGAGTATGTAGAGATCCTTCCCATTCTTTATTAAGCCATTGTGAGATTCTACCATAGTTTATTTCATCATTTTGCTGATGGGCACTTGGATTGTTTTCAATATTTTGTTATTATACATGCATCACACATACACAGAGTGATAGATGTACAAGTGTATTAATTGTGAAATTGTTAGTGCATCTTTATGATAAGGTCTAAGAAGTAGGATTGTTGGACCAAACAGAAAGTGTATCTAGTTGTATCATTTGCAATTGTATCATTTGCAATTCCACCAGCAATGTTTAAGAGTGTCTATTTCCCAAATCTCTCCAGTTAGAGTATGTAATCAAACGTTTGAATATTTTTGATCAATGTGATATATAAAAAATGGTATCAGTGTAGGGTGGCATTGGTTTGCATTTCTCTTTTTATGAGTATGGTTGAACAACTTTTTATGTTTAAGGAGCATCTGTATTTCATTTTTTTGTTCTTTGCCCATTTTTCTCATGGGTTGGTGATATTTTTCATCTCAATACATAGGCACTTTATATAAATTAGAATAAAAATTCAGGCCGGGTGCAGTGGCTCACGCCTGTAATCCTAGCACTCTGGGAGGCCGAGGTGGGTGGATTGTTTGAGCTCAGGAGTTCAAAACCAGTCTGAGCAAGAGCGAGATCCCGTCTCTACTAAAAGTAGAAAGAAATTTAATTGGACAACTAAAAATACATAGAAAAAATTAGCCAGGCATGGTGGCGCATGCCTGTAGTCACAGCTACTCAGGAGGCTGAGGCAGAAGGATTGCTTGAGCCCAGGAGTTTGAGGGTGCTGTGAGCTAGGCTGACTCCATGGCACTCTAGCCCGGGCAACACAATGAGACTCTGTCTCAAAAAAAAAAAAAATTCAGACTCCTAACTCCCTTCCTATTCCAAGACAATGACTCATTAGTTTAGGAGTGGGTTCCAGAAATCTATATTTTAAAAATGTTGCTCAGGTGATTCTGATTTGCAGTTAGGTTTGATTTAGAGAAGAAGGTTAGTTGTAGAATAGGAGGGGAAGAAAGGGCTAGAAATGTAGTTTGGCACCTGATTTTAGATTTCAAATACCAGGACGAAGAATTCAAACATTATTTGGTAAACCATGTAAAGACACTAAAGATTTATGAATATATTTTTCAAATAAATTTTAAATAGCTTTTAAGGTTTGGTGGAATCAGCCTATAGGACAGAATATTACCTGGGCAGGACACATTCTTCATTGATGGGACCAGGTGCTCTTTCTAGAGAACAAGTGAGAGTGGCAGCTTTGTAATCAGGAATGGCCAGGTTAGTCCCACCTATTAATTCAATCTAGTCACTCATCCCATAGTGGGTTGGTAAGTGGGAAAATGACTTACTCGTAGAGTAGAAGAGGAATAAGCAGATCAACTGCAACATCATTTAAATTTGTCTATTTCTAACCAAAAGGAAGTAAGTCCCAAGCTGAAGGCCAAGGTTATCCTAAACTGAAATAATCTACCATAGACTTCTCAGCAGTCCTGAGAATATTCTTGAAATAAAAGCAATTCCACTTTTGCTGGAGTCTGCCTCCAAATTTACCTAAAGCACAGCCAAGAGACTTTTGGCCTGTACTGACTTCTTGAAAAGAATAGTTGTATTTTAAATACCTTACAAATATGTTTCATGCAAACTCAAATTTAGAAAATATATATGAATGTGTTTTCTCAAATTACATAAGACTGGCTATTTATGGGCTCACAAGCTCCAAGGAAAGTGTGAGGATTTGATAGTGGGTTTTCTACACAGTCTCAGAATCACACACACACCTTATTTATTATGTCCCTCACTACCCTCTTTTTTCATATGATATCCTTCCTAGGGGAGAGTTTTAATGATTACCAAATCTTTACTGAGTGCCTATTGTGTGCTAGGGACTGTACTAGGCTGAAAGGATATAAAAGATGACCAAGACTCAGTCCCTGTTGTTGAGCTGTTTACAGTTAGGGGGAAGATGGACATGTAATTGGTTGCAATGTGGGGTAATAAGTGTTATTTCAAAAGAATTCAAAAAATGTTGTCAGTGCACAAGTGAGGCAAAGACATGTTGCACAGTAACATTAAGAGAACTCATGTGAGCAAGGGCCTGGATAGCATTCCAGGAAGAAAGAGCATGTTTCTAGAAACTAAAAATAAAGAACTGGAGCATAATGTATGGAGGAAGAGTTAATAGATAAGCGAATTAAGATAGGCTAAGTCCATGTCATAAATGGCCTTGTATACTGTGATAAAGACTTGAATTTTATACTGTGGGACAGTAGCTCTCTATCTTTAGAGTGCATAGCAATCACCCAGAAAACTTGTTAAAATGCAGATCCCTGGGCCTCACTACTTGGGATTCTGATTCAGTTAGTCTGGATTCAAGGAGTGTAATTTTAACAAGTGATCCAGGTGGTTGTGATGAAGGTAGACAGTGGGTCATACTTTGAAAAACTGCTAGAGGAAACTGGGAACTTCAGAAGCGATAAGAGAGGCTGAAGTAGTCCAGACATTGGTGGAATGGCCTGAATTTAGGGAAGAAGGGGTTGTGGGAGGAGAATCTATGGATGTCACAGAGAAGCAGTTACAGATGGAAGCTTTAAACATAATGTCTGGCACACAGTTGGTGCTTAATATGTAATAATTGAAGCTGAATTTTCTATAGTGTCACTACTCTCTATAGTCAGTCATGGAGGGACAAATACACAAAGAGATTTATCACCATCTGAATTGACCACTGATGTTTGGGGTTGGGGGTCTTTTAATGATGAGGACTTCGGCAAATGTCCTACTTCTGGGGCCAGTTCTTACCAGCAAGCAACAGAGTTGACCCTGCCTAGCCATCCGTCTCAGTCATCTACAGTCCAAATCTCACCAAATGGGCTTGGATCTGTGAAGCACTTTAGTTGGATCAGGACCATGAGGAGAGTTTAGAGGATGTTTCCTAAAGAATTTTTGCTTCTAAGCCTTGCAACCCTTGACAAGGACTCGAGAGCTTAGACAGCACTTGGATATATTTAACAAAAAACTGCCAACTCTATGTTGCTTTTCCACACTGAAGAGAACCTCTTGTTTACTTAGCCCTGCTTTAGGCAGAACACAGAGTGCAACAGAGATCTGTGGCAGGAGCAGGAGACAAGAGCTGGCCTCACACATGCCTTCCTCAGAATTTGGCCTGGAGTGGAGTCTGTCCTGCTGCAGAGTTGCTCCTCCCCTTCAGCTGGATCCAGTGTCAATTAGGGACATCATTTTTTTTTTTGCCAGATTCTCCTATTTAGCACAAACATGAAGATATTCCCATAGTTCAGGAGTGCAAAATGTTTCATTTCTAATGTTTTGTTGAAATATTTCAGAAAACGTTTTGGCTGAAAGGAGAACCTAGGCTATGAAATTGGTTTCTTGCCATATACTAGTAGAACGAAGTTTGCCTTAAATCTTGGTCCTGGGTCCTCTCTTCCCTTGAGGATGAGGCATTTTGGTAAGAGTAGAGAGAGTACTGGGTGGGAGTTACCTGAGTCCTAACTCTCTACAACTCCATTATTAACCAGCAATGTGAACTTGAGCAAGTCATTCCTCTTCTCAGGTCCATGGCAGACTGGGTTCTCTGAGAAACAGACTCTGAGACTCTGAGTTTTGCATGCAAGAGTTTAATGGGGTACATGCTCAGAAACAATACAGACCAGGGGTGAGGGATGCAAGATTGGACGAAGGAAGAATTTGAGCTGCAAAGCAGTTAGTCCTTTATGGTTGTCCACTTTGACACAAAGGGGCAGCTTTTATATCTATCCCCTTCCTCACTGAATCAACCGTTAAATGTGAGCTGTCCCCTTGTAGTAATGTGACTTGGAGAAAGGCAGCTCCCCTCTAAGGAAAGCAATTCTCAGACAGAGATCCAGTTGCTAATATTCACAGAAACCTTAGTTCTGAAGCTAGGATTGGGACAGCACACCACAGCATCCACTACAGTTCCTTAGTTTCATCCTCAATAATTGGTTGGGTTGGGCCAGATAATATCTGTATCACTTATCTATTGGCACAATGAGACTATGCAGCAATAATCCACAAACCTCTGTGCACATAACAATAAATATTCATTTAGTGACAAGTCTGCAGGGTTCAGCTGATCTGGGCTGGGTCTGGTTAGGTTTGCTCATGCATCTGTAGTCAGTACAGGTTGGGTCGGAGGTTCTGCTGATCTTGGCTGGGCTTGCACATATGTCAGGGGTCATCAGGCCGTCAGCTGATCTGGGATAGCCTTGGTTTGGATGAGAACAGGGTAACTTGGCTTGACTGAAGCTCCAGCAGGCTAGTGTGGACATGTTCTCACAGCAATGGCAGAGGCAAGAACAATCTCAAACATGTAGACCCATTTCTAGCCTCTGCTTGGGTCAAAGGCACTAATATTCTATTGGCCAAAGCAAGTCCTATAGGTGAGCTCAGAATCAAGAGACAGCACCGTTCAACCCATTCACCATAAGAGAGAGCTACAGTTACCAGGCAAAGGTTGTAGTTTTAGGGAGGGGTTGAGAATTGGTGCCATTTTTCAAATCTACTGTAATCTCCAACTTCCTCCTATCTCAGCCATTCAGTGGTTTTTGTGACTTTATTTGTTAGGTTGCTGCTAATGGTCTAATTTTTGTTCTAATTTGGAAGTTGAACTCTGTCCAAGTTATTGATTTCTGAATCTAGCACCCAGCACAGAACCAACTCAGGACACTAGTAATATTATAAATATTTCACTGAATGAACAAAAACAAAAATAAATGTATGTTGGGAATCAAAAATTGTAATTACTAAGTGCAAGATAAAATCTGGTTTGTAAAGTCTTGAAATCAGAACATTAATTGTTAAGGACATGTTTAATTGTTAAGGACATGTTTAAACATGTTAAGGACATGTTTAATCAGTTTTTAATGGTTTTCTTTATTATTATTCACAAAGTATAAATATACTTTTAGTTAAAATTTGAGTACTATAGACATGCAGACTAAATGGTAAAAGTTTCTACCTCACCTTTTCCTATGGACCTTTTCTTGTGTGTGTACCCACATGGATATATTTTCTTTTTCTTTATTTCCTTTTAACCAAAAATAAAATCACACTATACATTTTATTATGCAACTTCCTTTTTATACTCAATAAGATATACTAGAAAAAGACATGCATCTAATAATTCTTTTAAATTAATTTATATTTTGCTAATGACAACAAATGCACATTTGAAAAAATAGTTTATATGTATGAGGAATATCATTTTTCATTTTGCAGACAGTGCTTGGTCCTCATGTAGGCTCTCAGCTCCCATGCTTTCCGACCACCTCCATGAAGCACTGTCATGACTTTGGGAAGGAAAACAGACAGATTCTTTCCCCTCTCATTTTCATTTGCTTTGGAGAAATCAAGCTCCTTATTTACATACTTTCAACAATCTTAATCAAATAAACCAAAATGATAGTTAAAATTGTAATTGTCACCTTTTTATCAAAGGCAGTGGTCTATGATAAAAACCTCTTATCTGCAAAATTGTGGTTATTTCTACTGTAGCATAATGTAGTATAATATTATTGCATAGCGATCGTGGTGGTACCTGATAGACTCTCTTTGCTAGTATTCTTATTATCACATATTTGCTAACTTTAACTTATTCACATTTGTTTTGTTTTTAATGTAGGGGATTATTTTGCAGATAAAAAATTAGGTAGGGTTGAGAGAAACACTGTCACCTGTTTGGGAGAGAAGAAGAAAATAAAGCTGTCCTGTTCTCGGAAACAAAATGCTTTTCAGACATATGAGTTGCCACATAAAGCCGCAGTTATCTTGATTTTCATGTTTCCCATTAACCCAGTGATACCTTCAGGAACCATTCTGAATTATAAGGATTTATTTTGAGGGTTTGATGATTTAAAAAATACATAATGATTAAAAACTTTCATAAATTGTCACAATTGCTTGAAATTATATTCACTTACAAAATTCGTATTATGAATAGTTTGACTTCTTTTGGACCCCAGATGAGCCTGTGACTAGTCTTGAACATAGACTTTCTATTTTTCTCTATAGATATGACATGTTTACTGAGTTCCAAAGTTAATTCTATACTAAAATGAAGAACAGACACAGGTTTCAGACCCAGAATTATGTTTAATGGAAATAAAACAACAAAAGCGTCTGGGCCTGGTTCCCTGGTGAGTTAGGGTGGAGACTCATTCACTGGGTGAGCTGGCAGTCAGTCTTCTTCCACGGATGACATAACAGCCTCCACTCTCACTTTGCTCCTTCTGATTCACCATGAACAGGGTGGGCAGAGGCAAGGTCTTGGTCATCTTCAGAAAAGTGGCTTTCAAAATTCATTTATTCATTGGTTTGTTTCTACATTTATTAATTTACCCTGAACTTTTGTTCAAACCTGATGTGAGTTGAACATATCAAACTAATGAAGGCTGGTGTGATTAGACTAGGATGGAGGCCCAGAGCTTCCACTCGTTTACTTTCCAATGATATCTGTCTTGCCACACTCATATCAATTCACATTTTATTTGCCTCAAGATAACGAGAAACCCATGCGAGTGGTGGATGATGAAGACTTGATAGACCAGCATCTCATCAGCGAGTTGAGGAAAGAGTATGGGATGACCTACAATGACTTCTTCATGGTGCTGACAGATGTGGATCTGAGAGTCAAGGTACAGGTTCTTGTTTTGGATGATGTAGTGCCACTCCTTTGAATAGCAAATCTGATTTTTTTTTGGTCAATGAGTCCATTATACGTACGAGTAAGCATAAGTTATTTAATAAATGGGAAGGTTTTGAAATGGCCCAAATATTCCACGTTGTCCTAAGAATTTGCACCCAGAAATGTGGTCTCTGGAAAAGACTGAGTTGGAATGACCTCCCATGGCATAGCTACTTGACTCAGACTGAATTTTTGTCTAACATCAATGTTGTACATTCAGAAGACACTCATTAAATAGCCATGATGTGCCAGGTCCTGGGGATAAAAGGCGAAGAGCAGTCTCTGCCTTCAGAAAAACCCACATTTAACATAGGCCTATTTTGGAAGGGTCCGGAAGTTTGCCTGCTGATCAAACATGGAAAAGACTGTAGGGTTTTATACCTCCTTTCTTCCTGTACTTAAGCACAAAGGTTCTGAACCACGAAAAACTGTGCCATGTAGTCATATATTAATAATAACAAAATTAGCTACTTTACTGAGTGCCTTCCTTATGCCAGGCACTCTACTCAACCCTTTGCAATCCTTATCTCAAACTTCTGAGATAAATTCTAGCATTATTTTTGTTTCACAGAGTCAAAAACAGAAGTCCAGAATGGTTAAGTCACCAGCCCAAGTTCATGCAGTTAGTGTTGGACTTCATTCCCACACAGGCTGCATCTGGGCAGAGATTGCCTCCTTGTCATTCTGCACACGTGTCACCCCTTCTTTAACAGGAGACATGGTACTGGATAATCTCCCAGCTCCCTGCCAGCTCCCTGAATTCCCATTGCGGGCAGAGCTCCAGACTGCTCTCCAGCTTGGGCTGGTTATGCTCAGCCAGCACCCACATCCCGCTCAGGTTGCTTTCTTAAGTCCAGATAGCTATGATTCAGGAATTTCATTAAGTTGGATCCCAACTTGTTTCTGAGAATACGTAAGCAAACATGAGTTAATTTTAAAAGATGCTTACTCATGAAAGCAATCCCCGGGACCACAGAACGACCCTTATTGCTCAGGTCACATACTGTAACATGTCATTCCATTTGATTTCCTATGTTAGGTACAGTGTTTCTCATTTCTCCAGGTATGTCATGAACAGGAAACAGCTTAGTCTCAAGGGTAGGGAAATGAACCTATGACTTGTATGGTGAGGAAGGTATGGACTCTTTCCAATAAAAGGAGTGCAGTTAAGAAGAATTCCTTGTAAAAATGGCAGTTGTTTCATGGATTCTGAATGTTAAAACATCAGCAGAGGGTAATATTGTAGGAGAGCATTTATAAATCAATGAGCTCCCCCAGGCTCTGACTTCAAAGTTTTCCCCAGAGATCCACTGGATTTTTCTCAGATTCTCTATCTTCTGAACAGAGGGAAGAAATACAGTTATACGTTATGTGCATTCTCTTCTTTCTTAAACAGCAATACTACGAGGTGCCTATAGCAATGAAGTCTGTGTTCGATCTGATTGATACTTTCCAGTCCCGAATCAAAGACATGGAAAAGCAGAAGAAGGAGGGCATTGTTTGCAAGGAGGACAAGAAGCAGTCCCTGGAGAACTTCCTATCCAGGTACATTACCTTTGGAGTTCCTAAAGAGGCAGGCACAAATTTGTACTGGGTGAGCTAATGAAAATGCCTAAGGAACACAGAGCCATGTTATGTGTGTACAGTGAGTAACTCTCCCTGGAGAGACGTCTTGTCCATCTCGCAGCCCTCTGGCCACTGGGTTTTGTCTTGTCCTGTGGGAACTGGCTCTGGATGCAAGGTTTGTTGGGTTCAGCTCCAAGTGTGAATGTTGATTTGGTTGCTTTGGATAAGTCTTTTCTGTCTTTTCTGCTCCTTTTTTGGTATAGGAAATAGACTTCTGACCTTCCAAGGAGGTTAATTTATTCAGTCAGTGAATTTGGAGAGCTCCATTTTTATTTTACAGATTTACTTATTAGGCCCCTTCTGGTTCCAAACAGGATTTGGCACACTGTGCTGGATTTTCCGCTTCTTTTCGCCTCTGCATAAAACAACGAAAGCCCCACTAAGACCTCAAAAGGAGGAAGCCTCTTGATCCAGCTTCCCAGTTCTCTGGGGAGTGTTGTTTATTGCAAGCCACCATACAGCAACCCCAGTGCCATTTGGGGAGAAGCATACCCAGAGAAGAGTGTAAAAAAATAAACCAATTCACATTCCTGCCTTTTCCATCCCTTCCCCAATGTTGGAAGAAAATTCTACAGAGACTTTGGGGCCCTAGGAGGTGCAAAGCTGCAGAAATCCACACACAACAAATTCCCAAAGGCCTCAGTATAAACACCATCGCAACTGTATTGCATGGCCGAGGGCTACAGAAATGGAGGATCAGCCTTAAATGTGTATCACTTAGGCAGAATGTTTACTCATGTCTCTAAAAGCACATTCTCCATATGTGAGTCAAACATCAAGAATTATATTAATATGATTAGTAAGTGGATAATCTGAATTCCTATAGATTCAGGAAGCTTGAGTCTTCTAGGATATAACATTATGATATGTAAAGAGCATAGGATTTATCATTCATCCCAGTTTGGGGTCTGCAGCTTACTAGCTATGTTGACTCTATGCTTCTCAATTAAGATGCCTTAAAAATCTCTCACCCATAAAATGAAAATGATGATAGCAATGATAACTTTCACCCTAGAGTTGCTGTGATCACTTTTTATGTGCTCGTCTCTATACCAAGCACATCACTGTCATTCCCTAGTTTAATCCTTACAGTAATCCCATAATCTGAAAACTGTGACTGTTGTCACGCTGCAGGAGAGACAACTGAGGCAAGTGGAAGTTAAGTCACTTTCTCTCATCACTGAGCTAATGTCAGTTTCAGGAGTCAGCACCCCAGGATGATTTGACTCCTGAAGTCTACCTTCTTATCTTATGTTCCTTTTGAAAATATAATGTGAATTATTTTTAGTTCTGGACCTAGAAATGGAAAGTTTGAAGTAAAGGAAGATACTCCTAAAACCACAGGATTTCACAACTGAAAGGAACCCCAAACTCTCCTTTTATCCAAATTCTCAGTGTAATACAAGTATCCAAAATGGAAATGGAAGGTCCATGCCTTTGTAAGGACTGAAAACTCAACTCAGCCCTCCACTGGGAAAGAGCTCTGAACTTCAACTGGGCAGATGGCTCTTTGTCTTCACGCAGGTTTTTGCTGCTCTTGAGGTGTTTTTCTGTTTTCTTTTTAAGGTGGAAAAGATTCTTTAGAAGTTTACTTTTGATTTTAATAATCAGTGTTAAATATATTCAAATTATAAATTCACACCCTCAGTTCTCTCTTAAACTTTTAATTCAGGCTTATCACTTTCATTTTTCTATTTATAACCTAGCAAATTTTGGCCATCACTTTGAAGAGGGCTTTGAATAATGTTAGCTCTTGCTTACAAACCCAGTAATTAAACAACTTCGTCATTTCACATAGCCATCATACATTTAATATATTTCTTTCAATTATTTGACATAAACAAAACCTTTATAAGTACTTAAATGATCTGTAAGTTTAATAAGTCAATCTTACAAATACAGTGAATTTAATGTTCTCTTTGATGTTCCAAAAACTGCATACACTTAGATTTCAACTTAAACCACATGTCTAAACCAATTACTCAATTTCACATTCTAATTTGGAGTTTCCGAGGTGTCATTTTATTAGGCCAAATTATCTTGTTTCACAATAACAAAGTATGTATATAAAAAAACAGAATGCTTATTATAATATTATTACTATCATTTTAATTCTTTGGAAACTTTTTCTTCTTAATTCTAATTTCAAGGACTAAAAGATTCATACCTACTGATCCATCCCAGTAAACTCAAGTTTCCCACCCTATAAAGCAGATAGTTATCACCAAGTTCATTGATGTTATTTAAAACCAGAGATCTGGGCCAGTTGTGAGACCTGCAGTTACAGACATCTGAATTCTTCTCACCATCTCCAGGCACAATTTTTTTTTATAATCACTATGTCATAGGTTTCAAAATTTAAAAGGGAAAGCTGATATTATCTCAATTTTGTTCACTCATGAAGGCTTACAATACTTACACAGGTGATCAGTGGTTTAAATTTGTCGTTTCGTTGATGCTTAAGAAATGTACAAGTTTTTTTGCATCTAAAGTCTTTTGAAGTAGATAGAATCCTAAGATAGGTAATGTATTTTTCATCTAATACAAGAGTTTTAAGGGCTTTTATATTCTTTACTATTTCAAGAGCATTTGAAGTGTATATGATTACAATTTGGATGTCCCATTGCTGTGCCTGACTTGTGGTCACAACTCATGAAATCATTATGCTAATAATTATCATTGATCTTAAGAAGTAAAGTGGAATAGTATATTTCTTAAAGACATGAGCAAGACATCCCTGAGTTTGATTCCAGATTTCTCCACTTACTAACTGTATGATTTTGGGCTACTTACTTAACCACTCTGGCCTTCAGTTTTCTCATATGCAAAATGGGAATAGGAAGTATATCTATTTTTAAGGTTGTTGTGAAGGGTAAATTTAATACTGAACATACTGATGGTCTAGGACCTAGAAGAAAGTAAATAATCAAAAATACTAGCTGTTAATAGTATTAGCATCAGTAATTCAGGTCATATTATAGAACTTTGACATCAGGGGAGAGATGAGAGAAAAAGTTTTAGTAAACACTCCAGAACTGAAACCCATGCAAAGAGAAACGAGAAAGAAAAAAAAAAAAAAAAAACCCAAAAGCAGTTCTATGAATAAACCAGTATTCATTTGGGAATTTTCCTTCAAATTTTCTGAGTTGTTGGTAGGTCTGTACAGCCTGATTTCAGCTGACCAGACCCTGAAGCCAGCCTGGTCTTCAGCGACAATCATTTGGTTCAGGGTATAATTACCTTTCCCTGAGAGAAGCCCCAAAGAGTGGGCAAATGCCTACTAATTTGGGAATTCCAGTTAAGGGAAGCAAACACATGCATAGCTTGTAGGGTTTTTATTTACTGAGAAGCTAAAATGACAGAAAAGCAATTTGTCCAAAATAAGGATCTGGGTCAGGTTCACAACTCTTGTTACATCCTTTGGAAGTTATTTCCTTCAGTGTGGTGAGCTGAGGCCTTGTCTCTTAATGTGAAGGTCTGTGGGAAGATGAATCACTACTTAGGGGAAATGTGTCTGGGACAGGGAGTCTGAGATCCCATCCTTTTCCAATCATGACTGCATTCAGTGGTGCACACAGGTAAACAAGCCAAAATGCACCTCACCCAAAATAACTCCCTCCAGGACACCCTACAGCTCCATATGAGGCCAGGAGGGCTGGCCTGGTTTGGATCTGGGCTGGGGGGCAGTGCTGGTCTGGCGTGCCTCCTAAGGAAGCAGGGGAAGTACAGGAGACCGTGTTTGTGACCCAACAGCAGTCACTGTTCCCTTTCCCAAGAAACTTCGGACAGTTCAGACGCTCCTCTCTCCTCTGTGCCAAACACATTCATCCCTCTATCCTCAGTGGAGATTTTAGTTTTTCTTTCCCTTTAAAGAAAAACAAGCAGAGGAAGTGAATGTAATGTCACAGCAAGCAATTCTTGGCGAGCCCTGCGACAGGCATCCATTCAGAGGTTGTATTTCATCAGACTATCATTTTCTCTCACTCACCCAAACCACTATTCCCCCAAGAGGCGATTTTCTTGAGGGTTGAAAACTCTCATGTTCACTCTTGAGGCTATAAGGGGCACAGGGAGAGAAGCGATGAATAAAATCAACTGGCTGCCAGCTCAGTGAGAGCGCTCACACCCTGTGGTTGCCTGGTCCAAAGGCAGAAAGCAAAACACCGGTGAAGATGGAACTCGAGACAACTCCAGACAGTTGCTGTTTGCATGCATACCCTTTCTCATCCATACCCTCTTCAGGACACTGACAGCACCATCCAAGTATCAGCATTTCTGAGGGTCATAGCTTAGGGAAACCACTAGATTAGGAATCAGAGAAGTCTGTATTTTGGTACCACCTCTTAGATTTACTAGTTGATCAAGTTATTCACTTCTCTAAACCTCATTTTGTTATCTGTAAAATGGGGAAATAAGCTGTGCTTTCACTGAGCTCTAATGAGGAATAGTATTGTGCAGGCGAAAGAGAGACATAAAGTGATACCCACATATAAGGATTAAATAGATTATCATATGGCACTGTGACGGATACTATCCCCAAGGTCTGTTAATGGACAAAGTCCTATGTCTAGAAGCCTGCAGACTAAGACACAATCTTCTATATCCATGTCATCACATGGATAACTGACATTGATAGGTTTTAAGGTTTAATTCTTACAACACCCTTTGAAGAAGATATTGCTATTTTTGGTTCTAGAAATAAAGAAAAACTACGACTTTGGTTAACTGAGTTACATGCTCAAAGACACCCGAAAAGTAGCAGTGATGAAACTTGAGCTCGTTTCCCAGCTACGAGACAAAAGTTCTTTCTACTACCCTACTGCATAGGAACTATAAGAGCAGAAACCAAGTTTACTATATTATCGTAAAGTCCTATGGTTCTAGGTTTAGCACCATTCCACTTATTGTTTGTTCTTATTAATAATAGGGTAAATTTTAGAACTTGCATTTGCCTCTGGAAGAACCACTGGCTACTGAGGAAGGACATGGGGTTTTGTTTTTCTAGGAACCTTTTGTTTTTCTTTGACCCTTTGAGCTATTCTCCCATGTTCTTTCTTCTTGTCACTGTTACCTACTTAAAATTCAGTCCTCTTTTTCTACTCATTTCCTGTGCATATATTCATTTCTTAACCCCCTCCAAACCACAGCAAGAATTTTACTAGGCCCAGTTCTCTTCAGTTCTCGTCTGAGTTCCCTATTTCTGTTGCCATGGTTTAACGTACAATTTTGGCTAGCCTTTGTTACATCTGAGAACTTTGCCTCTTCCCAAGTGACCTCATCAGGTCTGGTGACCACAGACTCATGCCTGATACACTATGCAAATGCCTAAGTAGAAAGACGGTGAAGACACAACAGAAATGGTGCAAGAATGTGGTAATGCAGTTTAATGGCTTTGAGGAGCTATGGGACAATAAGGGTCAGTGTTTTTTATTCTGGGCACAGAAAAAACTGACAGCCAAAGTTACTCTACCTTCTTACACTGGCCTCTATTGTTTGAAGCACTAATGGTGGCCTTCTGCTTCTTTTCCAGGTTCCGGTGGAGGAGGCGGTTGCTGGTGATCTCTGCTCCTAATGACGAAGACTGGGCCTATTCACAGCAGCTCTCTGCCCTCAGCGGTCAGGCATGCAATTTTGGTGAGTGGGAAGCCACCTCATTACTGCTTTCCCATACCACTCTCCTTCTGGTCAATTCTAAAATAGAACATAGAAGCTTAGATCATCCAAATACTCCCCATAGGTTCCCAGACACATACTCTATTATACTGAGTATAAAGTTGCTTTCATACTGGAGCTTTAGGCAACTGTGGAACTTTTTTTCCCCCAATATTCTTCCCTCTCTGGTTCTTCATTCAAGTGTTTGATAATATCTGCTGCTTTACTTTTAATGATCTTTATTATTTTTCCAGTTCATTTTTTTAAATTTCGTCTCAAGATCATAACACTTAGGCGTATCATCATATTCTTAGGTAATACTTGTGTATCTACTTAGGTACCAGGATTGGGTACTTCTCCATAGATTAAATACCTTTTGTAAAATAGGAATGGCTTTGGGAATTAATGTATTAATTGAATCAAACTATATCATATTGCCCTTCCCTGAAAAAGGATTTTGATTTACCAAACATTATTATTCTAGTGGCCTGAAAGAGCTAATATCATTTTGAATATGGAAATATAGACAATAAATTAAATAGTACATAGAATTTATTACTAAGCACAATGGAGATGATGACACTTTCAAATTTCAAAAGTAGAAGTCACAACTGAAATCTTACCTGAGATATGTCTCTGCAGAGGGAGAATTTTGAGAGATTCACTGGGTAGGGGTGGGAGAAGTATTTAGGGCTACAGATTAAAAGATTTATAATTAGAACATACATGAATCAGCATTATTTTTATACTTCCATTGGGAAGAAGAATAATCTATTAGTTATGAAACTATATTTGATTTTTAAAAAATGGGGGCATGTAAGTTTTATAAAGCATTAATAGAACCTGTGTCCTTGTTATGACCCAGTACATGTAAATTTTAAGTACATTTCAATTTTAAGAAATGAAATAACTCAAAAGAAGGCAGAAAAAAGCTCACAATGGCAAGAACGATAGAAAATTCATGAATTTTTTTTATACTCCTATTATCAAGGTTAGTAATTTAAGACTTTATGTCAACATAATAGAAGATTTGATCGTGTCAACATCAAATTAAGCATATTTTAGATTATCTTAAATTACATATAGCCACTAATGGTGCTAGTTAAGACAGAAATCCTAGAGATGTTAAGGATCCTTCACAGTAAGAATATAAATAAAATCCTGGTTTGTTAATTTTCTAAAGATGCCTTTTCAGCAGCTATTAGGTGTTGCTATATGTTTAACCTCTACACACAGAGCCTATGTCTCATCCGTGAAAGCAAGCCCTTTTGTAATATACAAAAAATGTGAACATGTCATGTTTTCCAGGAATAATTAAATTCATGATCCTCCCTTTTGAAAACATGACTCACCAATATTTAGAACAGAGTGCTTCAATTCTCTGGGAAAAGAGTAAAAGTGACAAAAATATTTTTGGAATAGCATTTTGCCTTGATTTTAGCTTCTCCTTAAAAGAATCCTTCCATGGCAATATTCAGTTTTCTCCCCTAAACACTCAACATCAATAATTTTATTATTTGTTCTAAGAAATTAGGATGACTAGGCTGGGATTTTATCTAAAATTATGAAATCTTGACATGATGACTTGACAAGCCCTTTGGCCTCCTCTTCCTGCTCCTCAGTCCCTTCATGTGTTCTTCATCTTCAAAAGAATTCCAACAAGCTACCAAGGCGTGACCTTCCCTCCTCTCCTGAAACTTTAGTCGAGGATATGAAGGCAAACTGAAGTGTTTCCCCTCTGAATCCTCTAAATAAGTGATAAGAACCTGCCCTTCAAGCCAACAAACTTTTGTGTGAGGATGCAAAACTATTCCTTTAACCATCACAGTGGATAGGGTCTGCAGTATTTTCTCTGAAAGTCGTTATCCATAACAGCTGTTATCAGCTTAGATTATCTCAGATATTTTAAGGTTCTAAGGGCTTTTTTGTTGTTGTTGTTTTTTGTTATTTAGTAGAGTGAGAATCACAGTGTAAGAGCGAAATTATTCTATTTCTATTTACAAAATAAATCTGACTCTGTTGTTATTACTAAAATCTGCAATCTGTCTTTTTCAAGGTTTTAAAAGTATTTACTTTTTAATGGAAAATTTTAAAACTAGATTATTCTACTTAATCAGGTTATGTTCTATATTTTTTTAAATTTAAAAGATATTTAACTGTTAGATATTAGGCCTTTGAAGTAAAAGATGACCTAGAATCCTTTCCTCTAATTCTATGTGTGTGTTTTTTTTTTCCCTCTCAGGGCTACGCCATATAACCATTCTGAAGCTTTTAGGCCTCGGAGATGAAGTCGGAGGAGTGTTAGAACTGTTCCCTATTAATGGTAATGTGTTGTTATCTTCAAACAGTATAAGCTAGTGTTTAGTTCAGTTAAATTATATGAAGCTATATGCAAGCAGTGGGTGTACCTCTAAGATGAATGCAGTTCATTGAATCCTCCTCCCACCTCGCGTGTGTGTGTGTGTGTGTGTGTGTGTGTGTGTGTGTGTGTGTCTGTGTGTAGGTGTATGAAGCAGGGTGCAGTGTAAGGACTAATTGTTTTTAATATAAAATCATTCAAAGTAACAGTAAAAATATCCATTTTCTTAACTAAAATAATGCTTTTTTTTTGTCCATATAGGTCTTTATGGTTTACAAAGCACTTTCTTCTATGTTATCTCATTTAATTCTCACAATAGTTTTATGAGGCAGATAGGTCATATCTCAGGGATTACCTTTCAACAGATAAGGACACATGCTAAAAGGCTCAGAGAAGCTAAAAGAAAATGACTATTGACTAAAGGTTTCCCAGTCCTTCCTTCCAAGATCAGTCTCTTTAAATGAGATAATGTGTGTAAAATACCTGGCAGAGTGCTGGATAGAGCAGATCCCGAGAAAGCATCGGCTCCTTTTCTCCTTTCCCTTTCTTCTTTTCACTAATCGTGAAAGTTCAAATACATTTATATTCAGATCTTAACATAACTGATACTTTTCACTTTTGACAAATAAGCTTTTTGTTATAAAGATAAGTGTCAAAAGGAAAATTATAATTACAAAGATGTAACTAAGCTAATTGGAAATAAACTTTAAAATATTAACAATATAATCTTTGTTAGTGACAAATTTTAAAGAAGTTGGTCTTGCAAGGATTAAATTAAGGGACTGGCTTCATATTTTACAACATTCCTACAAAAGACATATCATGTGCCCCAAAGGTTGATACGAATAATGTTGCAGAACAGCAGGGACACTTAGTTTCTAGTAGAAAAAAACCCCAGCAAACTTCTTTACTGGGATTTTGAACTAAAGAAAACAGGATCATGGGTCCTCTCTGTTCTCACAGTGATTTCCTCTGATCAGTTTTCATGAACTCTGACACTTTAATTCACTAACAACAACTATTCTAATGTTATTCTAGGGAGCTCTGTTGTTGAGCGAGAAGACATACCAGCCCATTTGGTGAAAGACATACGTAACTATTTTCAAGTGAGCCCGGAGTACTTCTCCATGCTTCTAGTTGGAAAAGACGGAAATGTCAAGTCCTGGTATCCTTCCCCAATGTGGTCCATGGTGATTGTGTACGATTTAATTGATTCAATGCAACTTCGGAGACAGGAAATGGCCATTCAGCAGTCACTGGGGATGCGCTGCCCGGAAGATGAGTATGCAGGCTACGGTTACCATAGTTACCACCAAGGATACCAGGATGGTTACCAGGATGATTACCGTCATCATGAGAGTTATCACCATGGATACCCTTACTGAACAGAAATATGTAACCTTAGCCTCAGCCAGTTTTCCCTGCAGTTGCTAAAGCCACTTGTGGCCAGCTCTGTTCTACACTGCCTACGTTCCCTGCCTTTTTCTTCCAGTGTTCTTCCAAGATTAAATAAATAGCAAACTTTCACCTATTCATGAGTTGTTATTGAAGCCTTAAGTTATAAAGACATTTAAAAGAATTATTTGTTTCTCCAACTGGAGGGGATTTAGTGCTAAATAATGGTACTGAAGATTGGTATTATTTTCCTTTTCTTATACCAAAGACATTATTTGGTATACAAAATTCTGTAAAGTATATCTCTTTTCCTTATTTTTGTATTAACTAGAAAGTGAAAACTGATTGTTAAAGAAAATTAAAACTCACAGTGCAAACATTTTCCTGAAACATCTCAACAGATAGAACATAGAACAGATAGCTTCTTAACACTGTTTGAAATGTCAGCCTGAAAATAATTAAAACACTCTGCTTTGTATGAGTTTCTTTTATGAAGCTTGATAACACAGGAGTCCAGCAATATTGGCCACAAAAGCCAGGGAAAGTACCAAGCCCTGCTTTGTTATCATACCCACTTCTGGCCCTGTTTGTGTTATCTTTAGTGCCTATTCAGACATAGATCAGCAGGTCAGGAAATCCTCACCAGAATCTGGCACTGCAGCCAGTGGTGATACTTCCAGAGTTCTAGCAGGTTTCCATGGAATTCTGACACAGAAAATCTTGACTCATCACTTTTGACCCCTGAACAGCACAAGCATACGTTGGGGATATTCCAGGTTCAGTTCCAGTCCACCACAATAAGGTAAATATTTCAACAAAGTGAGTCACACAATTTTTTTGATTTCCTAGTGCATATAAAAAAGTTACTTCTACAGTATATTAAGTGTACACTAGCATTATGTCTAAAAAAATGTACATATCTTAATAAAAAAATACTTTATTAGGCCAGGCATGATGGCTCATCCCTATAATCCCAGCACTTTTGAAGGCTGAGGCAGAAAAATCACCAGAGCTCAGGAGTTCAAGACCAGCCTGGGCAATATAACAAGAGCCTACCTCTACAAAAATACACAAACTTACTGCCAAAAAATGCTAACATTCATCTGAGCCTGAGCTTTTAGTAAGTCATAATTTTCTTGCTGGTGGAGGGTCTTGCCTTGATATTGATGGCTACTGACTGATCAGGGTGGTGGTTGCGGGAGGTCGGGGTGGCTGGGGCAATTTCTTAAAATAAGATGACAATGAAGTTTGCTGCTTCAATTGACTTTTCCTTTCGTGAAAGATTTCTCTGTAGCATGCAATGCTGTTTGATAGCATTTTACTCACAGTAAAACTTCTTTCAAAATTGGAGCCAATCCTCTCACACTCTGCTGCTGCTCTACCAACTAAATTTATGCAATATTCTAAATTCTCTATTGTCATTTCAACAATGTTCACGGTATCTTCACCAAGACATTTCATCTCAAGAAATTATTTTCTTTACTCATCTTGGCAAATTTTCATCTATTAAAGTTTTATCATGAGATTGCGGCAATTCACTTATATCTTCAAGCTCTACTTCTAATTCTGGTTCTCTTGCCATTTCCACCACAACTGCAGTTACTTCCTCCACTGCAGTCCTGAATCCCTTAAATTCATTCATGAGGGTTGGAATTACCTTCTTCCAAACTTCTGTTAATGTAGATATTTTAACCTATTCCCATGAATCACCAGTGTTCTTAATGGTATCTAGAATGGGGAATCCTTTTCAGAAAGTTTTTAATTTACTTTGCCCAGATCCATCAGAGGAATCACTATCTATGGCAGCTATAGCATTATGAAACGTATTTTTTAAATAGTAGGACTTGAAAGTCAAAATTACTCATTGATTCACAGGTTGCACAATGGATGTTATGTTAGCACATATGAAAACAACATCAATGTCCTTGTACATCTCTATCAGAACTCTTGGGTGAATGGGTGCATTGTTAATGAACAGTAATATTTTGAAAGGAATCTTTTCCTCTGGACAGTAAGTGTCAACAGTGGGCTTAAAATATTCAGTAAATAGGCTGGGTGCAGTGGCTCATGCCTGTAATCCTAGCACTCTGGGAGGCCGAGACGGGCAGATTGTTTGAGCTCAGGAGTTCGAAACCAGCCTGAGCAGGAGCGAGACCCCGTCTCTACTAAAATTAGAAAGAAATTAATTGGACAA
The DNA here is from genome assembly GCA_963575035.1 of Avahi laniger. Taxonomy (NCBI): domain Eukaryota; kingdom Metazoa; phylum Chordata; class Mammalia; order Primates; family Indriidae; genus Avahi; species Avahi laniger. The sequence goes on along the minus strand of CAUYSK010019082.1, from coordinate 8,270 downwards.
CTAAAAATATATAGAAAAAATTACCCGGGCATGGTGGCGCATGCCTGTAGTCCCAGCTACTTGGGAGGCTGAAGTAGTAGGATCGCTTGAGCCCAGGAGTTTGAGGTTGCTGTGAGCTGATGCCACAGCACTCTAGCCAGGGCAACGGAGTGACACTCTGTCTCAAAAAAAAAAAAAAAAAATTTAGTGAACAACACTGTAAACAGATGTGCTGACACACAGGTTTTGTTGTTCTATTTACAGAGCACAGGTGGAGTAGATTTAGCATAATTCTTAAGGGCCCTAGGATTTTCAGAATGGTAAATGAGAATTGACTTCAACTTAAAGTCACCAACTGTATTAACCCCTAACAAGAGAGTCAGCCTGTCCTCTGAAGCTTTGAAGCTGGGCATTGACTTCTCCTCTCTAGCTATAGCAGTCCAAGATGGCATCTTCTTCTAATAGAAGGCTGTTTCTTCTTCATTGACAATCTGTTGTTCAGTGCTGCCACCTTCGTCAATTATCTTAGCTAGATCTTGTCGGCAACTTGCTGCAGCTGCTACATCAACATTTGATGCTTCACCTTGCATTTTTATGGTATGGAGATGGCTTCTTTCCTTAAACTTCATTAAACCCATGTCTGCTACTGTCAAACTATTCTTCCGCAGCTTCCTCACCTCTCTCAGCCTTCACAGAATTGAAGGGGCCCAGATAGTGTCAATTTCAGGAAGTATAATGAGGGAGTTTCATCTCCCAAGGAAATGAATTATGAATAATAAAAAATTTACTTATAGAATAATGTTAGTAAGGTGAGCTCCTGCAACTGAAGGAAGATAACACTTTTTCATAACCTTAGATTACTTTTTCAAGCTGTCCTCTGATTTCTCTGGTACTGGGATAAAAATTAGCAATGCATCTGAACTTTCCTTCTTCTAATGATTGGGCTGAGAAGTCATGGATCGTCATTTGGAGGGCTGTAAAACAAGCCATGGCTTAGCAAAGGAACTGGAACACATTCAGAGGAAGATGCTTTTGGTAAATGTACTCAAATCCTATAATCTGGAAAAAATACAAAGAATATTTCAGAAAATGGGAGGATGAGAGAACTGGATAACCTGAATCTCTGTTTTCTGGTCATAGTTTGAAATCTTAGTATTGCTTTTCTATAACATAAAAGTATATCTTTGCAAACATTCTCTACCAAATAAAAAAATAAAAAGGACAAAAGCAAATATAGTGCTATGGTTCAGAAGTCTAGCCCCTCCAAATCTCATGTTGAAATTGGATCCCCAGTGTTGAACGCGGGGTCTGGTGGGAGGTGTTTGGGTCATGAGGGCTGATCCCTCACGAATGGCTTGGTGCCCTCCCTGAGATAATGAGTGAGTTCTCACTTTATTAGTTCACATGAGAGCTGGTTGTTTAAAAGAGTCTAACACCTCCTCTTTCCTCTCTTGCTCCTCCTCACATCATGTGACACACCTGCTCCCCCTTAGCCTTCTGCTTTAACTGGAAGCTCGCTGAAGGCCTCACCAAACTCAGATGCTGCCACAATGCTTCTTGCACAGCCTGCAGAACCGTGAGCCAAATAAAACCTCTTTTCTTTATAAAATACCCAGCCTCAGGCATTCCTTTACAGCAGTGCAAAATAAACTAACACGTATAGTTTTACAGTTTTTGAAAAAGACTATGGAATTATAGTATTTGGAAAGACAAGCATCTAGTAGGATTGGGGAAATCTGGAATATTCTGAGAAGGACACAGCCTTGTAAAAGTTGCTGGTTAACACAATTCCCTTCCAGGAATCTTTAAGAACATCTTTTTACCAGAGATCTCCCAGGGCTCAGAGGAGAGTATTAATTCAGTGTAGAAATCCTTCCCTTGCTATGGCACCCCTCATTGTCTCCTTACAGCCAGACTGGAGCTTCCAAGGACATTCAGGTTGACAAGGACTGTGAGCATCCTGAACATTTAAAGAGTCCCTCTAATAAGGTCTTGTATTTGTTCTCCCACACAACTTCCTAATTTGGTGACTACATGTGCTTCACCTCTCTGATATCCTGAAGTTTGGACAAACTGGGTGGCCCCTGGGCAGACTGCAGAGACCTGAAATATCAGTACTTTCCTCCTAGAAAGCAAAAGAATGGTTCTACTTCCCCCAATTCATGGGTTGATACATGTGCCAAAGAAGCCAGGTGAAGAAGTGGGGTGATTTTAAATAGCTAAGATTGATCCTGGGCAAAATGTTCTTTGGCTTTTTTCTTTCCCCATAACCATCCTTTACCTCTCCTGGTGCTTTTCTCCGTTCCCAGGCCCCTCTACCAATGATCCATTCTGCCTCTCAGATGGCTACAACTGATTAGGTGTAACTGATAGGCTAAAGGTGGAACCCTTTCCAAGGATATCTACAATGCAAAAGGAGATCCTTAAAGAGGGGAGGTAGGGAACACTTCTGCAAACCATTTCTGGCTGTAAGTCAGCCTCACTTTCCTTCCTGAAAATGTTACAGAAAGAATAAAGTCTTCCTCTAGTCTTCACCATCATTCACGTTGTCTCCTGAAGTCCTTTTTTCTATCTTGGGCTTGCTTCCTGTCACGAACTGTCTTTAGAGAGCCAAATTAGAACAGGGTAGGCAGAGGTAGGAATATGCCCAAATTTCGCAGGACTTGGTCGGGAACAGTTGAAAGCCTTGATGTATGCAAAGACCATCTGGTCAATCCAGTTCTTAATCCAAGATACTAACTGTAGTTTAGGCTCATTATATGATGATTTGAACATTTATTATATTTATATTATTTTCTATGTACTCTGCTAGAAACTAGAAATACAGAACTGACAAAAAGACGTTTCCCTGTACAGAGGCTCAGATTAGTAGAGAACAGTTATGTACACAGTTAATTATTAATATAAGATAGTATGTATCATCAGTGATGAGAGGGAAGGGTAAGAGGAAGCAACAAGGAGAGATGAAGAGTGATGACAACTCTGTAGTCTTTTGGAAGCTACAATTATCACATTACTTTTCCCTTCAGGCTCCACGGATTTCAGTAAGTACCTCATATTGACTCCACCATCACCATGATCAACGGCTTTTCGATACACACAGTTCGGGCACAGCTCCTCCTGGAAATTTCTTACTTCTACTACCTTTAAGAAGTTGTTTAGACGTCCATGGAAGATGGTGGCATTAGTATTAATTCATTCATAAACACTACTCCCTCCCTGAAATAAACCAAAATGAACAAAAAGTAGTGAATTCATAGAAGGAAATTTCACCAAGATTGAAACTAGAGAGTAGCCTTAGGCTTATAGCTTGAGCTTTGAGAAATGTGTGCCTATTCACTGTCCTCAACATGGGGAAACCTTGCAGTAGGAAAAATAATTAACACACCTATAGTCTATTGTCCATGCAAGGATCAGCTGTGGCTGAGAGGCCAAAGATAGGGAACATACGGCTTTGTCCTGCCTTTATTTTTTCCTTCTGACCTGCCTAGCTTCCTAACTGGAGGAAGGAGGTGTGATAAGGGTATATGGAGAATATGGTTTGGCTGGACTGGAAAAGTGCTATCTTTATCTCAGGGACATAAGGATGTCCAGTTTTGACTCCTGGCCAAAACCAGAAGTAAAATTTAGGATGTTTTATCTAAAATCTGAATCTACTCTATGGATCAACAGGGTCAGCTTCTTTAATGATGGTTTTCTACTGGCCTAACATATTAAGTAAGCCTGGCTGATTACATAGCCAGAGAAGCATAAAAACCCTGCTGGGAAATTTCACTTTGAGCTCTCCCAAAGTCAAGATTTCTTTTAAGATTTTGGTGCAAACTGGAGACAATAAAGACAGTGTGGTCTGTGTGTGTGCAAATAAGGACCCTGGGGACCTCATGTATGAAATGTTTCTTGAATTCCTAATGTCTGAACTCTTTTTTTCTTGCTGCACTATATCTTTTGCCTTTAAATAAAAGTCTAATGTGAGTATGCTCGGTGGAGTCTGGTGAGTCCTTTCCAACATACAAATTTGTGAAATCTTGGCAGGCTGGAATATATACATCTATCCCTCTCTATATATACACATACACACACACATATTTATATATATAATTTTACTTAATTAATATATAATTACTTACTATAAAATGTATAAAATATTAAATCTAAAATATTAAAATATTTTATATAGTATATTAAATAATAAATATAAAAACATAAAATATTATATAGTATTTATAAGTATATAAAAAATTCCAATAGCCAATTTCACAGCTTTAGAGAAAACTTGTGTGCTGTTTTCAAGGCACTTTACTTAACCTGACTTCTCACCAAAGCAGGGGGCTTAATTTAAAACAAGGGAACAAACTAAAATTTAAGCGATAACCCCCTCCTCATGAGCAGGAGATGGTATTACCTCTGTCTGTGTGGAACTGGCCTTCACAGCAGGAGTTTCAAGCAATGTAGAGGAAAAACACACACCCTCATTGCAATTTTCTATGGTTCCTGCTTCTCTTCTACCTCCTTGAAGCAGCTTCTAGCCCTTTAGCATTAAGTTCAAAGATGACATTCAAACAGTGTCTAGGTTAAGAGGGATTGGTTAAGGGAGATTTTACCTATGTTATTTTGTGGCAAATATTAAGCCCAACTGGAAAGCTAACTCTATATAAAGATGAGTATACAGAAACTTTAAAGAAAAAACCTATACAAAAGGCATTCAAGTACTCAGGCTTATAAAATAGCTTATCTACAAAGAAAAATATATACATAAACACACACACACACACACACACACACACACCCGTATACACATTTCTAATATAGCAGGGAAACCTGTAACTTCTTGGTAACACTAAATGACACAAAAAAAGATAGACTGCTGATGGGAAAAAAGCGTGACTCAAGAAATATTTTCCAGACAAGCTGTTATTTGTATTAAATGGCTATAGAAAGTAATAAAAAATGCAGAACCTCTTTGAGCAGTAAGATGATTATACAAAATTTAGAATGAGTAAATATTTCTTAGATGCTAAAAATATGTAAAATATATTTAAAAAATACCAAACCTCAGGAAGTATGTCAGCCAAAATTCTTTCAAAAAGGAAAAATCTGTTTTAAGACAGCCTCTGAGAGATAAATTAGTATTACAAAGTTATGAATGAGGAACTTATGTCATGAATAAATTAATTTTAATTATTTTTGTTAACTGGGATTACAAACTAAAAAGCAAACTATTAATAATTGAACGAAAAAGTGTACAATAAAAAATTTTTTTAAAAATTTCAAATTTCACCAAATCTATGACAGCATCCATTCTAAGAGACACCACTATTTTGCATCCCACTAAGAAAGTACACCATCAATTAAATACAATACCTTTTTATCTCTTAGAATTTTTATTTTATATTTGTTTAAAGAGCTTTTAAAGACTTATTTATCCCTCATTAAAAAGGGAAACAATAAGCAAAATAAATTAATTAAGCAATTCCTAAAACAACTTCCCATTTTGAGCGAGAATCTTTTGAATTACTTTTGACACGAAGCTGTAGATGTTTGAGGTTTTCCACACAGAACAGTTCTCTGCAAGACTCAGAGAAATGATGATGATACATAATTTCTTAAGGGAGAGTCTCTGCTGTCTATAGGATTTTCTTCCAAGCTATTAATAATACCGATTCTGTAAAATTTGAGATTGACATGTTCTTGGTCTTACTAGGAGGTATCAATGGAAGATTTTCAGACAACAACCAGACTCATATTCTTTCCTCAAATAGTCCTTAAGTGCTTTGTTCACTAAAATGCCAAGAAATTGTATTTATCCAATCATATCAAATACCTGCTCACATAAGCAAGACAACTTCATCACGAATGACCACCATGAGGCTGCAGCTATTTTAATATGCCCTTGTTTAAAACATCCTAATTTCAGAGGTGGTAACACATAAAAAATAGGAGTCTTAGGACAGATGCAATATAGTTTATTAAACCTGGATAAAATTCCCAGAGCTTATTAAGAAAAAATAGGACTTGGGAGGAAACATATTCTAAGCTCCTCATCTTTCAGTGAAAGGAGTCAATTGCCACTTTTTAATTTTTGAAGTTGGTAAAATTATAAATAAAGTTCTAAGTTTACTTTTAAAAATGTAAATGTAAATGGTAATAAAACAAACTAGAAGTATAAGTGGAATACATTTCAAATCCTATAAAAAGTTTTTAGACTGGTTCAAAATATCAAACCAATACTAACTTTCTCAAAAAAGTTATTATATACTAAAGAACAGGCTAAACTACACCTAATAATTCAATCAAATATGCAAATAACAATACTTAATATAACATTAATATTGATAACATCAATACTATCAACATTAATTAATAATATATTAACATTAGTAATATTGTCATATATTTGTATTAAATATAAGATATGCAAACATTATTAGTTAACAATATTGGACAAGTAAAATTTAATATTAAACAGCATTAAGCTTTCTGTACCATGAAACACAAGACTGAATGATACAAAATGTTATCAGAAGTGAAATACAAGGGGAAAGTGACAGAAACCCTATAATAAATTTTGTGATAAGAAAATAGCATGCCTTCTATTTAAATGTTCATGAAACATGCATAAAAATTGCCATACAGGAAATACCCATAAATTTCAAAAAACTTGAGTACAGATTTCATTTTTTATCCAAATGTATGAAAACCAGGAATTAACAAAGGTATGAATAAAAACCTCAATCACACTATCCTGGACTCAAAATAGGATAGTTAGAAAACAATGATAATACTATATTTCAAAGTCTTTTACAGCTATTATGTACCCATAATAATTAAAAATAAAAAATTAAAAAATATGTATTAAAAAAACAAAATCTTTGAGATTGGCCTAAGGTATACATATATCAAAAAAATGTTCCTAATAGCTATAAACATATTCATTAATAAACAAGAAAGAAAATAAGTGTATTTCCACTAGATATGATAAAAAAGAACATAAAATAAACCCTAGCAAAAGAGAAAGTAAAATAAACTTTATTAAAGTAAAAATTAATTAAACGAGAAGATTCTGGGAGGATAACAGAGTAGGAAGCTCCAGAAATCTTTCTCCCCACCTAGACAACAATACTGCACTGGCAGAATCTGTCTGATGTAAGTATTTGGGAACTCTGGAGTCTATTGAAAATACTGCAAGAAATGAGGGGGAAAAAAGCTTTGAGATATATAGAAAAGAAATAGGAAAATCACAAAAGTCTCTCCTAACCAGCAATTACTTTAAATGTAAGTGGATTAAACTATCCAATCAACCAATGTAGGCAGAATATATTTTAAAAAAAACCATGATCCAACTATATGCATTCTATGAGAGGCTCACTTTAGTTCCAAAGACATAAATAAGCTGAAAGTGAAAGAATGGAAAAGGATATTCCATACAAATAAAAATCAAAAGAGAGTACGGATGGCTATACTATAATAGTACCAGGCAATATAGACTTTAAATCAAAAAAAAGGAGAAGCACATTATATATTAATAAATTGTTCAATATAGCAAGAAGATATAATAATTACAAACTTTTGCACACCAAATAACAGACCCTCAAAATATATGAAGCAAAAATTGGCAGAACTGAATGGAAAAGTAGACAATTCTGTAAGAATAGTTGGAGACTTCAATACTCCACTCTCAATAATGGATAAAACAACTAAATAGAAAATAAGTAGGGAAATAAAAGACTTGAACAACACAATAAATCAACTAGATCTAACAGATATACACAGAAAACTTTATCCAACAACAACAGACTACACATTCTTCTCAAGTGCACATAAAACATTTTCTGAATAGACCTTATGTTAGGCCACAAATTAAGTCTTAAGAGATTTTAAAAGATAGGTATCATACAAACTATCTTATTTGATCACAATGGGATGAAGTTAGAAATCAATAATGGAAGGGAAGATTGAAAAATTTGTGGAAATTAAATACCATGATAATGGGGGTTAGGATTTATATAAATTTGGGGGATCACAAACATTCAGTCTATGGCACTACCTCAATATATTAATATAAAAGCTATACATGAAACCCCACTGCAAACATTATACTCAGTAAAAGATTGAAAGCTTTTCCTTTAAGATCAAGAACATCTGTACCCCCATATTATGCTGAAATAAAAAAAAAAAGAATAAGGCAAGATGCTCATTTTTGCCACTTCTATTTAATGTACTGTAGTACTGGAAATCCTAGCCAAAGCAACTGGTGAGTAGGGGGAAGGGAAGGCATTCAATTTGGAAAGAAA
>CAUYSK010019081.1:0-41200 GCA_963575035.1 Avahi laniger | reverse complement strand
AAAAAAAAATTAGCCGGGCATGGTGGCACATGCCTGTAGTCCCAGCTACTTGGGAGGCTGAGGCAGTAGGATTGCTTGAGCCCAGGAGTCTGAGGTTGCTGTGAGCCAGGCTGACGCCACGGCACTCACTTTAGCCAGGGCAACAAAGTGAGACTCTGTCTCAAAAAAAAAAAAAAAAAAAAAAAGAATCACTATACAATGAAAGTGGAATTCATCAATTCCACAAATATATACTGAGCACCTTCTATGTTCTACCGTAGAAGCTAATAATACTGTGGTAAACAAGACAAGAGTATCAGAGCTCATATTTTAGTAGGAGCAGACAAATAATACACATATAAGCAAATAAGATACTCTCAGAGATTGATAAAGGTCTTGAAGAAATCACCTGTTGTAATAACCAGGAGGAAGCTGCAAAGGATGCCTTAAGAGAACGTGTATGCTCATACTATCATACATAGAAAGCTCTGAATTGTCAATATGAAAGACATACTGCCTGTAATTATCACCAATTCAATCACTGAATGCACTTTTTTTTTTTCAGTGCCAGGGAATCTCATTTAAGGATACAAAAGCAGATCTTGAACATTGTGATATCACTGGAGAACCACAGAAGTCTGCTGATATTCACTAAGGTCATCTTCTATCTCTCAAGTTTCCTCTGAATTTTTCTGGGTTCTCTTCATGTTATAACCTTTCTTCCAAAGGTCGAGTAGGTCATAGGCCAAAATATAAATGTGCATCACTCTCCAGGATAAGTACGTAAGTATTAGTTTCCCTGACTTGAATTAGGAAGATGTGAGGTCGCGGAGGCCATTGTTTGCTTTTCTTCATGCAGTTGTAGCATCCTCTGGTGGGCATTAATTTATTTTGTAGTTTGTTTTTCTTTCTTTTTTCTTTTTTTTTTTTTTTGAGACAAAGTCTTGCTCTGTCTCCCAGGCTAGAGTGCCGTGGTGTCAGCCTAGCTCACAGAAACCTCAAACTCCTGGGCTCAAGGAATCCTCCTGCCTCAGCCTCCCAAGTAGCTGGGAATACCTGCGTGTGTTGCCATGCCTGGCTAATTTTTCTATTTTTAGTAGAGACGGGGCCTTGCTCTTGCTCAGGCTGTTCTCGAACGCCTGACCTCAAGTGATTCTCCTGCCTCAGCCTCCCAGAGTGTTAGGATTACAGGTGTGAGTCATGCCTGGCCTGTTTTTCTTTTCTAGAGATGAAGTCCTGGATAATTTTTAAATTGTTTTTAGAGATGGGGTCTCACTATGTTGCTGAGGCTAGTCTCAAACTCCTGGCCTCAAGTGATCATCCTACCTCAGCCTCCACAGTCACTGAGATTACCGACATGAGTCACTGTACCCAACTATTTTATAGTTTTTCAAAGAAGCGAAGTTTTTATGGCTTTCGAGAAATAACTTTTATAAAGCTTTTGGCACAGAAATAAAATATGTAGTGCTTCATTATTTTCATTAAGTTATCAACTTCACAAAGCATCATGATAGTGCTTAGTGTAAGATTTAAATAAGTATCTAGGAGAAATGCAGTTTTATCAGCATAAATAATATTGATACTACTAATAAATGGTAATGTGGAATTCTGAAAAACCTTCAGTTCATATTTTAAGAGGAGAACCTCAAAAAGATGGCCGACTAGAAGCCTTTGCACTTGTCCCGACGCAAGACAGCCAGACCAATGAATAAACAATTACATTTTGATGAAAATAACTGAAGGGGAAAACAGGACTACATCAAGGAGTGGAATAAACCTTGTAGAACACAGAAACCCAGAATGACTGCATAGATTAAAGAAAGAAATATCTCACCTCTGCCACCCCATCTATCCCCCTGTCAAGACCAGCTCCCAACCAGGAGGGGCTTCTCCCTGCAAGGAAAAGGTAGGCCACCATTACCACTGAGGTCACCTATAGTGCTCACCACTGGCAATTCCTGCAGACCTCACAGGTGCTAAGTTCAGCTGAGGCAGCTGCCTGGAGTCCACACAGCTGTGCTTCCGCCAGAGAAGGAGTCGATGATTGATGCAACCTGCCCCTGTGGCCTGTGCTGCTACTGTGCTGCATCATCTTAGAACCAGAACCAATGCTGCGGTGTGTGTTGTTCTGGGGGTGAGTGGCCATTGCACCCCTTCATCCCTGAGGTTTTGTTGACCCTGTACCACCCTTGCTTGGTGGCCCACCAACCCTGAAGTAAGCTGCTGCTACACCCTACTAATGGGGCCAGGCTGCTGTGCCCCGCCCCTTCCAAGGGCTGCTGTACCCTGCCTCCCAACACAGGAGCTGAAGCAGTGGCCACCCACCTTCTGGGGAGGTGATGCATTGGCCACCCAGAGTAGCCATGCTTTCCCCACACTGGAGCTAATGCAGTACCTCCTGGGAAACGGGTGCCCAGAGTAGTCACTCATCTGCTGCTGGAGCTGAAGCAGCACCCCATTTCACAAGATAATGAGTGTCTTGATTGAACCAAGCATCTGTACCTTCCACAGCTAAGCCAATGTGGCACCTCAAATCTCAGGGAAACAAAGCATTGGCTGAGCTGGAAAGCTCTGCTCTCCAGGCTGCTCTCCCTGCTTCCCTAGAACTGGACTAGTCTAGTCTGAGCTGCTGAGGCACCCCATCTCCCTAGGGAATGAAGTCATCACTGTATGGCACCCTGTCCCCTAGGGCCCAAGCCACAGCTGTGCTCTGCCATTCCTGGGACCTTACTGCTACTGCACTTGGCCTTACAGAGCCTAGGATACTGCTGTGTCCTATCATCCCATATAGTCCAGTGTTACCACTACATAGTATCTCATCCCCCCGGAGCGTGAGTTGTCATTGTGTCCTATAACCTCTGGTTCCCAAACTGCATCTGTTCCCTGCTCCTCAAAGCCTGAACCTCCAGAGCACCCCTTTTTCACCAGAATTAGGCAAGTGCTATGCCCAAAGTCACAGCTACAACCCAGCTCTCTAGGCCAGAGCAGCTAGGGTGTGACTCAGAGTCATAGACTCTGGATTTGTGGGCAATCAGCATCTTCCATGACTCAGAGAGTAAATCTTTTCCAAGTGCCACAGTAGGTTGGCAAGACCCTGAGCCCAGGACCCTAGCTTACAGTTGTTCTGAGCACCCCTGCCCTGGAACCCAGTGTCACTGTGGCTGCATGTGGTTCATACCAGACCTGACACTGAGAGGGATCCCTTCAGTTAAGACTCCCAATTGTGGAAAAAAAACAAAGAGGACCCCAAAAGCCCTTCCTACTGAAGACACTAACAGCACATGCTGCTGCTGCCACTGCAACAAACTCCTGCAGCCTAGGCCAGTGAGGCACGCACAGTCATCACTGACACTGTTTGCAGCTGAAGATGCTGCATGGAGGCTATACCACCACATCCTTCCCAAATGGCACCCTAAGACCTATCTGCAGGTGAATGTCTTTCCCTATGAAAAAAACCTTGGTAAAGTTTGGAAGCACTGATGGTTCCAACAGATGCACAGAAATCAACACAGGGACATAATAAAAATGAAGAATAAAGGAAACGTGATGCCACCAAAGGAATATAATAATTCTCCAATACATGACCCCAAGGAAAAACAAATTTATGAATTGCCTGAAAGGAATTCAAAATAATGATCTTGAGGAAATTTAGCAAGATACAAGAAAATACAGGCCAGGCGCGGTGGCTCACGCCTGTAATCCTAGCACTCTGGGAGGTGAGGCGGATGGATCACTCAAGGTCAGGAGTTCGAGACCAGCCTGAGCAAGAGAGAGACTCCCATCTCTACTAAAAAATAGAAAGAAATGATCTGGACAACTAAAAAAAAAAATATATATATATATATGTATATATATATGTATGTGTGTATATATATATATATATATATATATATAAAATTAGCCAGGCATGGTGGCACATGCCTGTAGTCCCAGCTACTCGGGAGGCTGAGGCAGAAGGATTGCTTGAGCCCAGGAGTTTGAGGTTGCTGTGAGCTCGGATGACGCCATGACACTCTAGCCCGGGCAACAGAGTGAGACTCTGTCTCGGGGAAAAAAAAAAAAAAAAAAAAAGATGGACTAGGGAAAGAAAAGAATGAAATTACTAAAATCAGAAATAAAAGCAGAGACATTACTACTGATTGTATAGAAATAAAAAGAATTATAAGAGAATACTATGAACAATTGTACTGAAAACAATTGGATAACCTATATGGAATGGACAAATTCATAGAAACAAAAAATCTGCCGCTACAAAATCAGAAAACAACAAAAAATCTGAAGAGACCTGTAACTAGTAAGGAGATTGAACCAAAAATATCTTGACAAAGAAAAGCCTAGACCTTGAGGCTTCACCAGGGAACTTTACCAAACATTTAAAAAACTAACAGAGTGCAATGCGCACCATCCAAAGAATGGACATATTTGAAACTCGGACTTGGGGAGGGGGGCAAGGGCAACATACGTAACCTAAACATCTGTACCCCCATAATATGCTGAAATAAAAAAAAAAGAAACAAAACTAACACCGATTCTTCTTAAATTTTTTCAAAAAACTAAAGAGGAGGGAACATTTCCTAACTCATTTATTGACCTTTGAGGCCACAACATATTGGGCTGATGTCCTTCACAGTTGGCAATAAATTCTCAAATTCATTTTTCAGACCCCAGCTAAGAGTTAACAGCTCCTGTCTACAGGTGAGGTTTGGATAATTTCTACTTACTTGTATTGCTTTCCATTGTACTTGCCTGCAGTGAAGCTCACCTGGGCCTCCAGGTAGGTTTTATCCATTACGTGTGCTTCCCATCTTGGAACCATACCATGTGAGGCTCCTATTGACTCTGTGGAAAGTCCTGGACCTGAGGCTAACAATTTCCTTTTGTTTATCAAATAGTTTATTGAGAAGAGGGATGGAGGGCAAACAATGTCAACTCTTTCATAAAGCTGCTGTGATTTTTAATGAATCATTCAATTTCTCTGATCTTTTTTTATTTATGCACATGAAACAAAGGAATTAAATTAAATATGTGTTAGGTCCTGTGTGAGTTGAAAGAAATTAACTCATTTTCTGAGGCCAGCATTAACTTGATACCGAAACCAGACAATGATACTCCCAGAAAAGAAAACTACAGACCAATATTCCTTATGAACATCGATGCAAAAATTATCAACAAAATATTAGCAAAGTGAATTCAGTACCATGTTAAAAGGATTGTTTACCATGACCAGGCCAGATTTATTCCTAGAATGCAAGGATGGCTCAATATAATACACCATTTTAACAAATGAAGGAAAAAACACATGATTATCCAAATTGATGTAGAAATTAAAATTAAACCTTATTTCATGATAAAAAACGTTAAACAAACTAGGAATAGAAGGAAACTATCTCAATATAAAAGACATTTATGAAAAACCCACAGAAAATATCATACTCAATGGTGAAAACCTGAAAACTTTTCCTCTGAGATCAGAAACAATTAAAGGATTCCTGCTTTTGCTACTTCTATTCAACACAGTACTATAAGTTCCAGCCAGAGGAATTCGTTAAAAAAAGGAAAACAAAAATAAAGACATCCTAATTGGAAAGGAAAAAGTAAAATTATCTCTCTTCACAGATGATATGATCTTATATATAAAATACCCTGACAATTCCACCAAAAAAACAATTAGAACCAATAAATGAATTCAGTGAAGTAGCAGGACACAAGGTCAACACACAAACATCAATTACTAAAAATGAATAATTTGAAAAAGATATTCTAAAAATTCCATTTATACTAGCATTGAAAAGAATAAAATACTTGGAATTACCTTAACAAGTGAAAGACTTGTACAATAAAAACTACAAAACATTTCTGGAAGAAATTGAAGAAAACATAAATAAATGGAAGTGCATCCATTGTTCATAAATTAGAAACTTTATATTGTCATCAATACTACCCAAAACAACCTACACATTCATTGTGATCACTATCAAAACCCCACTAACTTTTTTTTTGGAAATAGAAAATCCCATGCTAAAATTAATATGAAGTCACAAGGAACCCTAAATAGCCAATCAATCTTAAAAAAGAGCATACTGAAAGACTCACACTTCTTAATTTCAAAACTTACTTTAAAGCTCTGGTAACAAAATAATGTGATATTTGTATAGAAACAATCATATAGACTGATGGAATAGAATGGAGAAACAAGAAATATACCCTCATATATATGATTAAATGATTTTTGATAAGGGTGTCAAGGTCATTCAAAGAGGAAAGGGGAAACAATGGACTTTTCAACAAATGGTGCTGGGAAAACTAGATATCCACAGACACAAATATGAAATTGGACTCTTATCTAACATCATTTAGAAAAATTAATTCAAAATGGATTAAAGACCTTAATGTAATACCTGAAATTGTAAAAAAAAAAGTTAGAAGAAACATAAAACAAAAACCTCACAATATTGGATATGGCAATGATTTCTTGGATATGACACCAAAGGCATAGGCAGCAAAAGAAAAAAATCGATAAATTAACCTTCATGAAAATTTAAAAATTTTGTACATCAAAAGACAATAATAACAGAGTAAAAATTCAACCTATAGAATGTGAGAAAATATTTGCAAATTACCTGATAAGGGAATTATATTCAGAATCTATAGAGAACTAAAACTCAACAACAAAAAACCAAACAACCCAATTAAAATACGGTCAAAGATCTTGAATACAGATTTCTCTAAAGAAGATATCCAAATAACCAATAAGCACATGAAAAGATGCTCACATCAATAATCATAAGAGAAATGTAAATCAAAGCTACAATGGGATACTACCTCATACCCACTAGGATGGCTACTATCAAAAGAATAGAAAATAACAAGTGTTGACAAGGATATGGAAAAATTGGAGCCTTTGTACACTGTTGGTGGGAATGTAAAATGATACAGCCTCTGTGGAAAACAGTATGACAATTCCTTATAAAATTAAAATAGAATTATCATATGATACAGTATTTCCACTTCTACATGTGTATACTCAAAAGAATTGAAAGTAGTATCTCAAAGAGATATTTGTAGATACATGTTTATAGTGGTATCATTTATAGTAGCTAAAACGCAGATGCAACCCAAGTGTCTGTTGACAGGTGAATGAATGAGTAAAATGTGGTATATGCATACAATGGGATATTATTCAGCTTTAAAAAGGAAGGAAATTATGACGTATACTATAGGATGGATGAATTTTGAGGGCATTGTGCTAAGTGAAATAAGCTAGTCACAAAAAGACAAATACTATATAATTCTACTTATATGAGTTACTTAGAATAGTCGAAATCATAGAAACAGAAAATAGAATGGTGGCTTCCAGGGGCTGGGTGGAGGGGAGAATGGAAAGCCACTGTTTAGTGGGTATAGAATTTCAGTGTTACAAGATGAGAAGTTATGGAGATGCATAATGATGATGGTTGCATGACATTCTGAATGTATTTAATACCATTGAGCTGTACACTTAAAAATGATCAAGATAGTAAATTTTATGTTACATGTATTTACCACAACAAAAAGAGTACTACTTAAATAAAGCAAAACTATTGTGATTTTTCTTCTCATTCCCTGAATACTGCATCTTCTATGTTTTAGTGACCACTTTGTCTTCTTCAAATTAAACTCTGCTTATTTTTAAAAATTATTGAATAGCTGTGTTATGTTTTTAAGTAATCTCTTGATTTTCATTACTAGATACCAAAATGATCTGAATTATAATTCTAAAATATTTACCAATACATTGATAATTATAATATTATGATGCATGAAGGCTAGATATTTTGCATGACTAGACGTCTGGAGTGAGATCTCGGTCCCTCAACCATTTTTCACGCATGTCTCTGAACATGTTGATGGAATCTGCTGAGACTGTGTTAGAGGTGATTGAAAATCCTGCAGTCCTCTTGCCTATTGTTTATCTTTTTTAAGCTTCCTTACAATACCAAATTATGCAGTAATATCTTTGTCTTAATTCTGCCTTGATTTTCACACTCCCTGGAATATTATCATGGAAAATTCAATTTTTATAGAGGCCATTAACATGAAGAAGGGGGACCTGTATCTCCTCAATTCAGAGAGATACATCAGCAGGGAAAGAGGTAATGCTACAGAGCAGAGCCAAAAACCATTTGGCAACAAATACCAATGATGAGATAGCAGTTCATAGAAGGCTAGAGCAATTCATTACTCTAGGAAATGGACAGACCTGTGAATCAGTTTTAACTGTCTCGGACAATGGAGGACATGCAAAAATTCTTGAGTCTGTTCAATGCCATGACCAAGTTCAGTAAGATCTTGATCTT
This sequence comes from Avahi laniger, assembly GCA_963575035.1. Classification (NCBI taxonomy): domain Eukaryota; kingdom Metazoa; phylum Chordata; class Mammalia; order Primates; family Indriidae; genus Avahi; species Avahi laniger. Next base: position 32,885 of record CAUYSK010019081.1, on the reverse strand, counting down.
TGAAGAAAGCCTCCTTATTTTCTTTTTTCCCCCTCCCTCCCTCCCTCCTTCCCTCCTTTCTTTCCTTCCTTCCCTCCTTCCTCCCTTCCTTCTTCCCTCCCTCCCTTCCTTCCTCTCTCTTTCTCTCCTCTCCTTCCCTCTTTTCTTAGACAGAGTCTCATGCTGTCACCCGTGGTAGAGTGCAGTGGCATCATCCATAGCTCACAGCAACCTCAAACTCCTGGGCTCAAGCGATCCTCCTGCCTCAGTCTCCTGAGTGGGACCATAGGTACACACCACCATGCCTGACCAATTTTTTTCTATTTTTAGTAGAGATGGGGTCTCGCTCTTGCTCAGGCTGGTCTGGAACTCCTGATCTCAAGCGATCCTCCTGCCTCAGCCTCCCAGAGTGCTAGGATTACAGGTATGAGCCACCGTGCCCAGCCAAAAATCTCTATATTTTCTAAACAGACATATATAAAACAACATGGAGGCATTTATTTTAAATGAAAGGGAGAATAAAATGAGATATAATATTGAAGATAATTACATATATAAAAAATGCACTGATTATTGGTTAAATGATGAGAAGTTGACATACAAAATAAGAATGTGATTGTGAAGGCATTTACAGTTCACAGAGTCACCTCATGTAGTTGATCTCACTTGTGGTTTATGCCAGTCCTGTGAGAGAAATATGGTAGAGATTACCATCAGATTTTTCCAGTTGAGAAAATAGATTCAGTAGGTTTCGGTGCTTTGATTTAAATCATGTGGCTTGCGTGGGGAATAATCGTGACCAGAACTCAGGCTTTGGTTCTTTACTCCAAATTTCTCTGATTCGTAGGAGTGTGTGTAGTAAGAGTCTCTGCTTCAGGCTCTGGGGCAAGACCACACCACAACTCCTCCCAACGTGATGGCTGTCTCATTAACCCCATATTAGAGATTTTCAGGGAAAGGGAGTCAACACCATGTTAATGTTTTGTTTTTCTTCTCTCTCTTTTTTTTGATCTTTGATGCAAAAGGTCTTTCTGATATCTAACAACTATTTCCTTTTTTTCTGCTGCAATTTAAAATCAATTTCTCTTGTTCCGCCTTGATACACAAAGTCAGTTTTGGTCACACTCTCTTTTGTTTCCTAAAAGGCAGTTAATATTTAAATATTACTCCTAATTCTTGAATTATCTGGCTACTCTACCCTGCCTCTGCCTCCAAATTCTCTACATGTTTTATCATCATATTGATCGTACAATGATCACACAAGTAAGGTTTCATTGTAGCCAATATCAGTATAACATGCCATTTATGCTACCTAAAAATATTCAATTGATGTGGGGTCAGGACTTGAGGACAGTGGGTTTGTTCCTTCTTTGAGCAAGTTATTTAAACACTTTTATCCTCCCTTTCCTCATCTAAGAAATAGAGATAATCATGTATATGCATGAAATGTAAATAAGGTTGAGTATGAAACACTTTGTAAATTGTAAGAGATACGACATGAAAAGTTTCCATTTAGTATGAAGAAGTGCTTTCATATCTAGGTGAAAAGATGCTTTTTGAGGGTTTAGATTACATAGCAGTCTCCTAAATTTGTGTGGCTAATGAGAAGCAGGAAGGTGGAGGGGAAAGCACATGAGCCTTGGGCCAGAAAGACCGTGTGTCTCTGTTCTGACACTTCCTATCTGCATGACCTTGGGGAAGTGAGAGTAACTTCAATCATCAGTTTCTTCACCTGGAACATCAGAATAACATGTCTCAGGACTGTCGTGAGGAAGCACCTGGCACTGAATAAAAGGCAGCACCTGTTACTATTATGGTATGTGTATAGTTTTGTATTTTGGTTTTCCCTTGGAATTGTACAAGCGTTATTCTTGCAGATCTTCTTTGGGAGAGTAATTCTGTATAATATGCCACTTCTGGGTCTGAGCCTGTGAGTCCTTCCTCTATATTCTCTCTCTCCATTCCACCATTTTGAACCTAGTCCAGTTATGTAGAGGAGTCAACATCCTGGAGCAACAGGATATGTTATCGGGGTCCCATCAACAGGTACTTGGAATGTAGTTGCTTGCTTCTATGGTTCTGTAAAAAACATAAATTTCTCTCTGTGTTTTTGTTGTACATCTTTGTTACAGAAAACTATACTTATTCTAAGTGAAACAAAGGAAATTTCCTCCCCATTTGTACATTAGTGTGAAGATGCTCTTACTATTTAGATAAAATTTTTGTATAAAATTAACTTTTAAAAACACCTATTGTATAATAGTGAGCAATTGTTTAAAATTTTAATGTTTTATTAGTAAGTGTTAGCATTCTTTATGTGCATATGTATTCATAATTCTAAAGCTATATTTATGGTTTCCTTAGTGTAGACAAATTGTTCTAGATAACTTTAAGTGGTAAAGGTTGAAACAGATAACAAAAATATAATAAAGAATGAGGATTGAATTTCACATTTACATGGTTTTTTGGGCATATAATACATGAATCTTATATATCTTGGATATTATTGTTAACTCCCTGAATTATATATTATTATCTCTATTGTTTAGAAGAAGACACTGTGATTGAGAGTGGTAAGTGACCTAACACAACATGGCCTGTTTCCAAGTCCTCTACTCTCTCTTCACATCACCACATTTCTACCAGTCGGGTGGCAACCATCTTGATTTTGTTAGTTTGTGTAGAGCAACTTGAATCTCAGGATTCTTTGATTTCTTATATTAATACCCATTAAAAATTTGCCAAGAATCTGAGTTGTATGAACTAGCTTCTTCCAAGTTGGCTCTGCACTGGAAAGAAAGGTTTTAAGCAATAGGAAAATTGCCAAATATTTTTTGAATCAATTGATTCAATTTTTCAGCAAACATCTATTTGGTGCCAATTAGGCACCGGGTACTCTACTAGATATTGAAGGTAGAAAGATGAATCAGACGCATTTCCTCTCTGCAGCACAGAGTCACCGTAACAGAGATATGCCTTACTAATTCTCCCCAAAATATTTCCCAACATTTTGGGAGTTTCTGTATTTCACAGTGTCTTCCACATAGTAGATGTTCAATAAATATTTGGAAAGTAAATAATGGAGAAACAAAGAGAGAAAAAGTTCAGAGGATATAGATGTCTTCCTGCGTAGACCTCGTATGTGAAAATCTATTATCTCATTCAATTTATCTAAAATTCTATGAAATGAATCCTGCTATTCACATTTTACAAATGAAAAAGCTGCGGTTCAGGATGGGTAACTTGTCCTGAATCACAGAGCTGATGAGTGATGGAGCCAAGACTTGAACCTGGGCCTGACACCAGAGCCTAACTACACCCCCACGGACCCCCTCCTCTGTGGCATTCCTAGATCCAGGAATGAATAGCTGGAAAGCTCTTCTGCCTTGCAGGCAAAATGGGGCTGTTCTCCTTCCTTTAAATCACTATTCTGTAATGTATCTTCTTAGACTGCAATGATATATCCGGATTCATTTCCTGTAGGGCACCTATGTTTCTCACCATGCTTATAATCAAAGAGGGACTATTTTGGAAATAACTAGGTGCTACCTGTTAGCAGTCCCTTCCTGTAATCCTGTTATCTCTCAGCTCCACTCCCCCATTTTGCAGGGCTGGATTTCTTTAACACTCTGCGTCATTCATGACTAGGTGTATGAACAGAGGACACAGGTAACACACTGACTTAGAGTACAGCTTAGAATTCAGATTCTCTTAGTAAGCCAAGGTCATTTTGAGCCTCCTCTCTCCTTATTCCAGGCATTTCTGCCAGGTGTTCTCAACTCTCACTTGCTAAAGGCTCCTATATATATATACACACACACATACATATTTTATGATAGTTTTACTGATATATAATTCACATACCATAAAATTCACCATTTTATAGTGTATAATTCAGTGAGTTTTAGTGTGTTCACAGAGTTGTGAAACCATCACTACTATTTAATTTTAGAATATTATCATCAATTCGAAAAGAGACCCCTCTAACCATTAGTGGTCACACTCTGTGATCTCCTCTCCCACCCCCTCCCTGCACCACCAGGAAGGCAACCAATAATCTACTTCTGTCACTATGGATTTGCCTAATTTGACCATTTAACATAAATGAAATGAGATAATATTTGGTCTTCAGTACTTTGGTGATTGTCTTCTTTCACTTAGCGTAATGTTTCTTAGGTTCATCCATGCTGTAGCACTTATCAGTATTTCATTCCTTTTTATGACCAAATAATATTCTATTGTATGGATATAAAATCTTTTGTTTATCCATTCATCAGTTAATGGACATTTGGGTTCTTTTCACTTTTTGGTGACCATGAATCGTGCTGATACAAACATTCATGTACAAGTTTTTATGTGGATTATAGGTTTTCATTTCTCTGGGCATATGTCTAATACATTAGGGTTGTAATTGCTGGGTCATGTGGTAACTTTGTGTTTAAAATTTTGAGGAACTGCCAAACCATTTTCCAAAGTGGCTGCTTCATTTACCATTCTACTAGCAGTGTAACAGTGTTCCAAAAAAATTTCTTTATATTATAGAAAGCACTTACTAGTGTGTGTCTTTTTTGATTTAGTCATCCTAGTGGGTGTGAAGTAGTATCTCATTGTGGTTTTGATTTGATTTTTCTAATAACTAATGTTGTCAAGCATCTTTTTATGTGCTCATGCGGCATTTGTTTATCTCCTTGGGAGAAATGTCTGTTTAAATCCTTGGTTCATTTTTAAATCAAGCTTTTTGTCTTTATATTTTGAGTTAAGAATTCTTTATATATTCTGGATATAAATCCTTTATCTGATACATGATTTGTAAGTATTGTCTTCCATTCTGTGGGTTGTCTTTTCACTTTCTTGTTAGTGTCCTTTGAAGCACAAAATTTTTTGGTTTTAATGAAGTCCGATTTACCTATTTTTGTATGCTTTAGTCACTTGTACCTTTGGTAGACCCTTGTCTTTTATCTCTTTTCTCAATAGATAAAGCTGCCTGCTCTCTGTGTTTTATTTAGGTTAACAACTAAGGGGCTTAGATTCAGTTTATAGGCTTATTTAAAATTTATTCTAAGTCCAGAGGTCTGTTTCCTCATTTGTTAAGAGTAAAAAGATGATTCTGGGTCACACCAAAGGACATACTTTAAGAGAATATAAACTTTAACTCAGTATTGATTGTATTTTTTGCTGCTGTTAGAGTCAGATTCAAAGAACCTCTAATTTATAAATTTATAATTCTAAATGAAAGCATAATTAAGTTAGGTATTTCTAAGGCCTGAGAAAATTGGATTTTACATCACATGGATGGGCAGTCCTCCAAAAGCAGAAAGGTCTGGGGCTGAGACAACAGGCCTATGCTTACATTTGAGAAGGGAAACAAATACAGAAAAGAAGGGAATGTAAGACTTAGAATGGTAGATGAACCTTCACTGAGACCAGCTGCTTCTCAAGTTCTTCACTTATTTTAACTCTTAATTGTTACGACAACGTGTAGAGTTGGGCATTGTTGTCCCTATTGTATAGATTAAAAAAATGAAACTCAGAGTCATTAAATATGTTTAAAGTGAAATAGATAGAAAGTGGTGAAAGCAGATTTAGAACTCTGGTATCTTTGACAAGAACCATGTTCTTTCCATATATCATGAAGTATACCTTACCAAATATCAATTTCCATCAGCGTAGCCATTTATTTATGAATAGGAACAACTTTCTGTTTCAAAGGTAATTAGATACTTAGCTGACCTCTAACTAGAGAAATCTGAGTGTTGGGAACTATGAATCCAAAGGCAGATAAAGGCAGTCATGCAAACCATAAGGGAACCTCCTCTCTAAGATGGACAATATTTTAGAAGGGTCTGGCATGGATCTATGAGATGGCATATATAATTTTAATTTATAAATTAACTATATTATTAAAGTATAGCTTACATAAAATGAACCAATTTTAAATGTATACATCATTCTTTTAGTTTTAACAAATATACCTGTAAAACCAACAGGGTGGGTCCAGAAATGGCATTTAGGAACTAAGGACTGGACTCAGGAGTTTCTGGATTCTGCTAGGTACTTTATTTTTCTGTGGCTTAGCTGGTACCCAAGTTGTAACACAAAGTCCTCTGAGCTCTTCCCTTTCCTTTCCCCTAGTGGAAGAATACTCTCCCTGAGCTGTACTCCCTGTAGTTGTGAGAGGGATGACACAGGCACTCCTTGGCCACCCACGCTGGTGTTTCACTAGGTCATGTGCACCCCAAGTCCACTGGCTTTGAGCCAGCACAGCAACAGGAATTGCCCAAGGACCATAGCATTTGTGGCCCGGCTGCTTTATGAATTTATAAATAGTCCAAGGCCCAGGCTACTTTTTGTCAGCTGGTGGAGGAGCTAGCTGGAACTTGGGTTTCAGGGCGGAGGATTTCCCTCTGGTCAGTCTAGTCAAAATGCTTCCTCTGTGGGCACTGGCAGAATTCTGCCTTGTGCTGAGTTGCCCTGTGCTAGGGCAGCCCTGAGTTTCAATGCTAAGTCCCACGATCACTTTAGTCTCCCTTCCCTCGGCACCCAGATTCTCATTATACTTAGTGTGCTGGCACAGCACTGCCAGGGGATGAATGGGGAGTGTTGTAGACAATGCAAGATTGTCTTTTCTCCCCTCCTCTGTGCCTCTTTCTTTGCTATAATAGTAAAACAGGTAGTATGATGGCTTACCTGATTTTTTGTTCTGAACAAAAAATTTTTTGCTTGCGTGGATGTTGTTGAATTTGGTGTTCCTGTGGAGGGACAAGAGCTGAGGGATTCTATTCGGCCATCTTGATCCACCCTCTCCTTATGTGCTTCATTTTTGTCTTTGGGAAATTTGCTAATTTTTCCTGCAACCTCATGTGAGTGAGCTAACATTTCTGGAAGTTAATTGGCATATATGTGTTGAGAGAAGTCTCTCACTGCTTATCCCTCTCTCCACCTGTCTCTCCATTTTCTTGAGGATTTATGATGCCAAGCATCTTTTCATGTACTTTTTGGCCATTTATATTAATATATCCTTTTTTTGTAAATCGTCTGTTCAAGTCTTTGCCAACTTAGTTTTAACTGGGTTGTTTATCTTCTAATTATCGAGATATAAGAATTCTTTATGGATTTTTTTTAAGGCAACTAACTACTTTCTTAGATATATGTATGGCTAGATATTTTATTCCAGTCTGTGGCTTGCCTTTTCATTTTATTAATGCTGTTATTTGAAGATCAGAATAAAGGTGAAAGCCTACATGATTGTCTCCATAGCTGCAAAAAATATTTTCCATGATGAAGCACTCATTTATGATAAAAAGTCAATAAACTAGCTAGAGGTTTATCAATTTTATTAATTCTTTTATTTTTCTATTATTTTTAATCTAATGGCTATTTTATTAATTGCCACATATATTTATTGTCTTAGTCAATTTGGATTGCTATTAAAAAACTACCATAAACTGGATAGCTTATAAACAACAGAAATTTATTTCTTACAGTTCTGGAGGATGTGAAGTCCAAGATCAAGGCAACAGCAGATTTGGTATCTGATGAAGGCTATCTTTCTGGGGCCTTGAGACTTCCAGGTGTGTTCTTATTCTCCACCTGAGCAGGGGCTGGTGGGGGAGTGAGGCTGGATGGGGCTGGGTTGGGTTAGCCTGTCCTCAAGCTCCACAAATGCTGTTTGCAGAGGTCAAAGGTCTGTTCCCAATCTCTGGGCAAAACTTCCAGGGAGAGGTTTAAGTGGCCCTATTCAATCAGAAAGTCTGTGTGTGGAGGTACGACTATCTGAGACCCACAGTCTTACAGTCTAGAGCAGGTCTTGCTCCTTTCTAACCTCCCCTATTCTGTGGTTTCTGCCAGGCCTCTGCCACAAGCAGGACCTCGATCCAGCTGAACTTCCCCAGGAGTGTGATGAGGGCTGGGAAATTCCCTGGCCAGGATACCAGCCTGAGCTGGGAGTGTAACTCTCCCATGGGAGAATGGCTGCCCCTCAAGTGTGCCACAGCTAGGATCCTCCTCACACTCTCACCATTGATCTGTCCCCGCAGATCAAGGCACCCACACCTCATGAGACTAATTCACAAATATCTCCTCTGTGCCCCCTGGGGCAATATGATTGAAACCTGTGTTCAGAGCACATCTTTTCCTATTATTATTTTTAATGTTGTTTTTATTATGCACAATAGCTTTTGAATAGGACAAGACAAAAAGTGATTTCTGAAGAGGGCTGACAGTGAGAAAGTAGTGGAACAATTATCGCTACTATGGTGATTCTACATTTTTGTGACCTACATGCAGGTCACAAAAATGTAGAATCACCATAGTAGTGATAATAGAACAAGAAAGTGGGTAGGACAACAGGCTGCTGTTAGAAATTTGAAGGTTAGCATTCAAGATTGCAGCGGTCATAAAGATTTTTTTCTGATGATAAAATATATGTTTTGAAAAGGGGATAGCTTGGTAGATTGTTCTTAGTTATGTAATGTCCTCCCTGTACCAATATTATTCATTACTTTCCCTTGTGTATCTTGAAGTACTTCCCTATGGAAGGGACATAATTCTCTGCCCTGTTGAGTCACTTGACCATGTGACTTGCTTTGGTCAATGGAATGTGAACAAAAGTAACAGCAGCCACTATTGAGGAGCAGCTTCACATGGCTCTGTCATTACCTCTCCACCTCCCCTCCTGCCATTATTGGTCGTGGTGTGTTGTTTTACCACAAACTTAACATGTTGTAGGTAGGGGCTGCTCCTTCAGTCTAGATTCCAGATTTAGGACGACAAATGGAGCAGAACTATAGATTACCAACATCTGACAATTCACATGAGCAAAAAATAAGCCTTGATTGTTATAAGGCACTGAGATGTTGGAGTGGTTTGTTACTATGACTAAGCAAAAAATGACTAATACAGATAAAGTGGCTGATGTGGAGTGGAGGAAATAGTTTTTCTAGATGAAGGGCTCAATGACTTAAGAGACCAAGATTTCAAGATGCCAAGGTCATACACATTAATATTGAACTTGCCAAATACAATGATGGGAGTTAGGTTGGGAAGGAATACTGTGAGCCAGGAATTCAGGACTTCAATGAATGAGGGCACCTTAACAAGGTATTGATAGAAATAAAAGGTGAAGTGATTTCTTAGAGGAGGAGGGATTTGTATAAGAGGAACAGAAATGGAGTTGGTTACCAGGAATAAGAAGAACTAATTCTACCTCTTGGTTTGCCAGTGCAAAATATATAAGCTTACATTGGAATGAATTGTAGGGGAAGTAGGGACTTTGGAACATAATTATTTTTCAGTAAATGCAATTTTATGAAGAGAATGTGAAAAGATATTGGGTCATGTGAAAGACTCAGTTGTTTTCAGATTGGGAATTCCAGAAGGCAGTGAATAAAGATTTAGGAGTGAAGAAGAGTGAATAATTGGGTCAAATTACCAGATATGCAGAGAACATGTGATTTGGAGTTAGGGTGATATATAGCTTAGGAGGCTTGGACTTTTGGCTATGACTGAGGTCATCAGAAATGGGAGGATTTCCAGGGTAGTTATGGTGGAAGATTGCTTTCAGCATGGTGGTGCTAAATGCTTTCCATGATGCTCTTGTGGTGTCCAGGGAAGATACTCTTTCACACCTTACTCTATTTTTAAGGATGTCTTACATAACTTTATTTAGAATTTTTTTTTAGTTTTCCCCTTTGCCTTTTGCCCTCTCTTTCACCTCACACTCCAACCTACAGAGTCTAGTCTAGTCTAGTATCCTGCAACTAAAGTTTTTCAGTGTTCACCTTCTCATATAACACTAAGTGATTTAGAAACACGTTCTTCCTTGTACAAATTCCCTTTAACAATGTAACTTCAAAGATCACACTAGGTCTCTGAAGGAAATGTATATGGTCATAGAGCCTCTGTTGCCCCTTAAGTTAACTCTGTCAGTTTCAATTTGACTTTTCCAACTCTGGTCTTCCCTACTCTTAAAGACAGAGAATTTTAGGACCTCAAGATATTATTAGCTGAATATTCCTAGGTGCTCATAATGGTAATAAAATGATTATTTAATATCACCATATCATGTAACATTTTGTGGTTTCTTTTTCATTATAACAAGATTACTCACTAAAGTTGGGAATATTTAAAAAAAATCCACATTAATAATTAAACCAAAATGAGGCTGATTGCTCTTGCATGAGCAATTGCTAGTTTATTTAAATTGCTTACTCTGTGAATATGGTTCAATGTTTAAACACTTAAGTAGCCGTCGTTAAGACTGCCAAAATGATAGTTTCTATTTATTTAGCACCTTCTATGCAGTGACTTCAAATAAGTCAATCAAATGTTGAATACTTTATAAAAATAAACGTTGACCTTGAGATCTCTGAATGAATTTCTGCATTGATTATTGCACTCTGCTTATTTTATTAAATGAGGTCACCTTTTCGTTGACAAAACTTTGGTTATGGTTGGCTTCCATTTTTAAGACAAATTGAAACTACAAACATTAAGAGGAGTTCAATAGCAAAGTGAAGAAAATGACAAATCTACTATATTCTTACATGAGGCTTCCTCTTAGTAGATGAAGAGCTTTGTAAGAAGCACAAAGATTCCACCCATGCTGCCAGTTGAGACCAGATCTCCCTCTTTACCAATGACCTAGTTGAAATTTCCAGAAGAGAAAAAATACAAACTCATGATGATGGTGATGAAGAAAATAGTTATGATGACAGTGGCCATCTTTATTGACTATCTCTTTTGTACCAGATAATTTACATTAATTTTCTGTTCTTTTCATAAACACCTTGCAAAGTGGGCTTTAGTATTCCTATTTTGCGGATGAAGAGCCTGATAGTTAATGAGATGATATAGCCTATTTCCAAGTCACACAATTCATAACTCACTGAATCAGGGTCCAGATATAGGACTGTCTCAATATCATGCTTTTAATCACACAAATGTCTATTACCTTTTCAGTATTTTCCAGAAATTATTATTATTTCCTCACTCCTCTTTTTATCAAGGAAATAAAAAATTGTCCCTCTTTGACAAAATATTTATTTAATCATAATAACAAAGCACCTTCATGGTCATTATTTCTACTGATTGTCACCAAAAGCCCATGAGATAGGTATCACTGTAAACCTTAAAAGTGAAGTTCACAGGATTTGTGTAGCTTGCTGAAGGAAACATAACTAGTAAGTGAAAGAGCTGGTAATCTTGCCCATGTCTTCTAATTTTGCACATGTTTTCCACCATACCATTGGGTCTCTAAAGTGATTTTTGTATAGCAGGTAACAGTTTACTCACTACTTTTATGCATATTATTTAATTTGAATCTCCTGGACCATATAAGAGAGTTTTGCTCTACATTAGGAATTTTATAAGATTTTGTTAGGATTTATCCAGAAATTAATTACTGAGTCTTACAATATGATGTTAGATCATTTAAGAAGTCTACATGTCTCTGTTCAATATCAAATAAAATGTAGTCCCAAAATGAGTACCAATAAATATGTTTTAGGAAACAAAATACCTATCAACAAGCAAAAACATCAGTCTTTCCTGTCTCATGGAGATATTAAGAATATCAGATAAATAATACCAACACTATTGGTCCCTTCACTTTGCCTCTTTCCCTAGAATAGGATGGATGCTCCGATAGTTTGCTCCTCTCTCTTCTGAATTGTAGCCAAGATCATTTAGATGTTAAGAAATAGAATGATGACTTGGAGACCTCTGACTCCACAGCCAATGTTTCCACCCAGTATGCTATGCAGCCCTCCTGAACACTGTGATATGTTAGTCCTTCAAGCTTTTGCCCACAGCACTCTCTCTGGGTGAAATGGTTCCTACCTCCTTGTGCTCTACTTCTCCACATTACTTGATAAGCATTTATTCTGGCTCAATGACTCAGCTCAAATATTACTTCATTTATTCAACACCATTTATTGACCACTAACTACATGTTTAGGGACTATGCTAATGTTGAGGAAAAAAATTAATTAGACAGGCATAGTTTCTGGTCACAAAAAGCAACAGTCTAGAGGAGAAAATAGATAATTGAACCAATAGCAATGTGATAAATGGTGAAGTGCTATGCTATCAGGGTGGGAGAGCTTAAAGCAGGGCAATAGGCCCTGCACCCAGTTAGGTCCTCCAAAATAGTTTCCTGATTCCCGGTATGTTGGGAACTGGGTAATTCAGCCTGGCGGGATGATTTTAAGGAACCATAAAGAGTCCTACTTGCTGAAGCTGATTGTGCCAGGCGTATGATGGGACTGTACGATGCAGATTCTAATCCTGGTGAGTTAGGTTTCTCTACCTCCTTTCCACTGTCTGTGATCCCCATAGTGTATGTCCACTTGTCACAATGACAGAGGGGTCTGCCTAAGGCCCTCATTAGCTTCACTACCCCTGGTGAAGACCCACTTGACAGCCTCACCTCACAGTTTCTAAAGCTCTTATCACCAAGAACAGTATCGCCACTCCACTTGAAACATCCACCGGCAGGTCACCCCGCAGGCCTGCCGTGTCATCACCCAGCCTGTGTCTCTCGCTACCAGGGTCTTCACAATTGGAACTCTCCCTTGCTTCACACCCACTTCCCTTCTATGTCACAGACTCTGTCCTCCACTGTGTCAGAACCAACATCTACTTTAGTCGTGGCGTATTAGGCAAATCACTTAAACCTTTGACCCTCAATATCCTTACCTGTGTAATAGGGATCATAATACTGCCTTGAGAAACCTCTTTAAACTTAGCATAAACTGTGAAAGTGCTTCTGAGTTCTTTCACCATTTGGTCTACACGACTTCCACGACATTCCCCACACACCGCTTATGGTGGGATAATTTGTGTAAATCTTTTCTGTCTCCCATTGGGCTCTAAACCTAAGAAGGAGTGCATCTAATTTATATCTCTCATGAACCTCTAAAATAATAAACAGGTAAATAATTGTAAGATTTTTAAATAAAGACAATTTTCTGTGTCCTTAAATCATCCTTGATGCTCCATTTTTAATGCCACTTTCTCTCTTTATCGAGAGGATTATTTTAATATATCTAGTCAGATTAAGATAAGTTTCTCTGATTTTATTCCCCTGCTATTTAGTACTGGACTTCTCTTGCACGCCTCTGACTGAGCCATCCAACAATAGCCTTTTGACAGTCAGAATCGGCACTGCAGGTACTGCGGCTGACTTGAGGTTGGACGTTCAGTAGCACAGTCTCACAGCTACAGTGACCTTGACAGGCTTTTTATTTTTTCATGAAATCTACCACCTGTCCTCATTTTCCTCCATCCTCTCCCTATCTAGGGACATGAAGCCTTGGTCTGGGAGAAGGACTGCCAGGAATATGCAATTCTCTTGACAATTTTTCTAGGTGCCATGGCTTCATTCCCTTTGGCCAGACTGTTTAACATTTAATAAACAGTTATCGAGCACATGTTACTTGCAAAGCACAGTGTCCATATAAGGGGAAAAAAGGAACTAGTAGTTCCAAAGATGTACATATTTTAAAAAATATATTTAGACTTGAGAAGAATTTCTCCCATGTGTATCCTCATGAACAAGTTAGTATCCAAGATAGAATAACATGTTTACACTTTTATATAATATAAGGATTCCTAAGACTATAAAATGAGGAGGATGGAAACAAATATCTCTAAAACCTCTGCCAGCTTTAAGGAACTCCCAAACCCTCTGTTGGAATTAAGGGTCACCCATGAACTAAACAACTGATTCCTACGACTGGAATTTGTTTCAAGGCAGTTTCACCCGAAAATCACTGGTTTGCTCTCACCCATAGTTACTGCAGACCTACAGATGATTGCTGTGAACAATGACAACCAAACATTATGATCATGTCTACACGTGGTCAGTGAATCAAACCAAATTGGGAGTTTAGTCGTGATTGATTTTCTTGGCATCTTGCTAGGTGATGACTGTTTTATGGGAGCAAATGAGTGGTTTTGTGAGTGGTGGCGCCATGTATTCCTGGCCAAACTGGTGACTGCGTCTGTCACCTGGGGTTTTGATGGCAGGAAGCTGTGTTCTGGTGTCTGGCCAGCTGAGTCAGCCACAGCCTGGACCCTGAGCCAATGACAGTCCCCAGAAGGCCACACCAAATCTTCAGTCCAATCCATGAGGCTTCAAAAAAATAAAAATAAATAAAAAACAAAACAAAACAAAACTGTGCTGTTCTTCATATTTCTCTGCTTTCTAGCTGTATTATTTTGGGAAAAAAATTTTTATGTCTTAGCCTCAGTTTCTTCATATGTAATGTGTGGAAAATATCTACTTCACAAGGTTGTCGTGGGAATCGCATGAGATTTAAAGCTCCTAAAACATAGAGTAGGACTCCAACCAGTAAATGTTGTTTTCCTTTTGCCACATCATCCTTTCCTTATCCATGGCTGTCATACTCCTTGGCACAGCTGAGATCTGAGACTTTAATTGCAGCAATTATTTGTTGAGGCGAAAACATATCTCTGGTTAAATCCAACCCTCCACCCACTCCACTGCACCCACACAGCTGAGCCTCTGGAGAAAAGCACACAGCCATGCTTCTTGACTTGAGTGTAAGTGGGATCCAGGCTGCCAGCAACCCCGTTACATCCACCCTCCTGCTCTTCTCCAGGACAATTGCATACTTCCCTTCTCTTCGCAGAACCTCAACATCTCCTCCCAGCTGCATTCTCAGCTAATGACCATCTTTCTGTGCCGCTGGGAAAATTGAAGTGCTCAGAGGACGACATCCTCAAGCCTCCGCTACCACATCTGTGTTTCCACCTGTTCCTGTGCTCACAGACTCTGCCTTTTTTTCTGTTCTGTAGGTAAACTCTGCTCTGCATCCATAGCCATCCTCCCCCTGAGCAAAATCTTCACCCCTCCTCACTGGTTCCCAGTAAGCCTCTCTTCTTCCTTTTGCAATAACAAATTTTCTCTCTCTGTTGGACCTTTCTCAACATTAACATCCTTATATTTGTCTTATCTAGAACCAAAAACTGTCTTCCTATTCTATTTCTTCGTTGGCGAGGGTTCTACTTCTTGCCTGAAAAATTCATGTAAATATTTATGTTGTTCTCGCTGTCGGTTTTTTTTTTTTCTGTTTGTTTTTCTTAAACTTACTGTGGTCAAGCTTTTGACTCCACAATAGCTTCCGCCTTGCTCAGAGTGAAGTCTGAAGTCCTTGTAATGGTCTTCAGGGCTCTACCTGATCTGAATCTCAACTGATTGGGCTCATGGACATCTTCTTTGTTGTTATATCCACTGGTTTGTCCTTGATTCCCATCTTACTTTATGTGTCAGCAATGTTGGCCTCAATCGAAAATTCCCGCCCCTCCTTTTTTGAAATGTTACCCTCCTTTGGCTTTTGAAATACGTATTTTTTGGGTTTACTACCTGCATCACTGTCTAGTTCAAATTAGTTTTCATTGCTGCATCCTTTTGCTTTTCCTGTCTTCTAAATGTTGTGGAACCCCAGGCCTCATACTGGGATATTTTCTGTCCTTTCTCTTATTCTCTATTTCTCTAAATATCATCGATATGCTGATGCCTCTCAAGTTAATGGCTCTTCCCCTGCGCTCCAGGTTTGTCTATTCTCCTTCCACCCTACTCTCCACTGAGGGTCTAAAGACCTCTCGAACCTAATACATACAAAAGATAGCTTCTGATTTTTAACCCTGACCCTATGCCCCCTACTCAGTTTTTCCCATCTTGATAAATGGTATAATTTTCCTTCCAGTTGCTTGGGCTAAAGACCAGGAGAGATTCTCCTTACAGCTTTTTCTCACTTCACAAATTCATTTCATCGGCAAACTCTGTTGAGTCTATATTTGAAATATATCTTGAATCTGACATATTTAAATGAAAGAAAGAAAAGATAGATGTATGTACACATGTATAGATAGATATAGGCCTAATTTTAATCTCTTTCTATTTCTCTGGAAATTGCTCTAAAGAAACCCTTTAGAATATAAAATGAAAGGACTGCATTCTGAAATGTCCCACATTAATTTAGTAGGCTATACTGCATGCAGCTGATATCCAACTAATATTAATGAAATTCAGAAAAGAATTATATTTCAAGCCACAATTAGTGAATGGACAATATAATTTTCCCTAAATGGCTCAAATGTTTCACAAAAATGCTAAAATATTTAAAACTCAACCAATTTAGGGAAATATTCAATTATAGGAAAAAAGGAAACATTGAAAAGTAAAGTAACTTGTGGGAAATATGGTAATGAGTCACCTTATTGTGGAAGACAAGGGTGGAAGTAAGCAGACCAGCTAGGAGGCAATTTCAACAATCTAGGCAAAATAGGATTTTTCACTTGTGGCATAGGTATGTAGAGATGTTTAGAAACCACATTATAAGTAAGAATATTATAGTATACTATTTTTCAAGGAGAAATGTTATCATAGATTAATTATGGAAAGACTTGACATGTAAGAACAGTCAAGTCTTAATTGCATTTCTCTTCTATAATGACAAATTATTGAGGGAATGTGAAACTTACAGATAGGATTTAAATAACAGTTAAGTCTACTGCTTGTTGAAAATTGTATTGGAATGCTTTTGGGAAAATCTGAGTTGAATAAAATCAGTGGTTTCTTATGTTACTATTTTTCAGAGTTTTAATATGGTTATGTATACTGTGAATATTGAAGAAGGGGATATATTGTAATATGCAGTGTTTCTCATATTAAGTTGGTGAGATAATTCCTTTTTGTTTAACATAGATTCATTTCTTGAGGCACGTTAGTTTTTTTGTGGAACGCAATTTGGAACACTGTTCATAATTAGCAATGTCCTAAATGTCTACCCTTAATACCCAACATGCTGTTTTCCTCCTTCTTTAACATAGTTCTCTGTATTTCAACTTGGTGTCATCCTATGTCATAAGACTGTTAAAAGATAGAGGTCTCCCATCCACTACATGAGGCAGTTTAGTTTGAGAATACTATTAGTTCTAGATTTTAGGGAATGCAATATGAATATGTGCACTATTACCATAAGTACTCTTTGATGTACTCTGTTTCACAAGGACTATATTTTTACGGCCCTCCTCTTCCACAAGAGTGGACTCTTGGCAACAGTCATGTTCTATACACATGCCCCCCCCCACATTTTAATTTAGCAATAATATACATAGCATAAAATGCACGGATATTAAGTGTTCCATTCAATGAGATTTGACAATCACATATATACAAAGAGAAAAATAAAATATTTCTATCACCCCAGAAAGTTTCTGCATGCCCCTACCCAATCAATTCTTCCCGTACTTTAAATCAGGTAACTACTGATTTCTGTCATCATAGATTTATTTTACTTCTTCTTGTTTTTCCTATAAATGGAATCATTTAGAACATATTCTTTTGTTTCCAGATTTTTTTGTGCTTTGTGCAGCCTGGTTCTGAGACTAATCTATGTTGTTACATGTATCAGTTCTTTATTTCTTTCTATTGCTAAGTAGTATTCCATTTTAGGACTACATCATATTTTGTTTAATCATTGTCCTGTTGAAAAACATTTAGGTTGTTTACAGCTTTTGGTTTTATGACTAAGATAAACCTTCTTGAACAAGTCTTTTTGTTGGTCATTTCTCCTGAGTAAAATAGCCAAGTGCAATTACTCGTTCATAGGGTAGCTGTATCTTTAAGTTTATAAGATATTGCCAAATAGTTTTCCAAAGTAGTTTTGTTATTTTATACTTCCCTAAAAATGTATAAGATATCCAAATTTTCTGCACACTTGCTAACGTTTTCATTGTAATTCTTTTAAATTTTAAGCCATCTTATCTTAGTAAACGTGAATTAGTAATACATTGTTAATTTAGTTTGTATTTCCCTAATGATCAACACTGAGCACCTTTTCATGTATTTATTGATATATTTCTATATTTTCTTTTGTGAAGTATCTGTTTATGTCTTTGTTTAGTTTTATCAGGTTGTAGGTCTTTTGACTATTGATTTATAGGTGTTCCTTTTGTATTCTGGAAAAAAATTCTTTGACAAAATATGTATTACAAATATTTCCTCCCAGGCTGTGGATTGCCTATTTATTTTCTTAATGGTGTGTTTTGATGAACAAAAATGTTAACTTTAACAAAGTCTAGTTTATCAATATTTCCTCTTATGGTATAGGTTGAATATTTCTTATCTGAAATGCTTGGGACTATTTTAGATTTTGGAGTTTTTCAATTTTGGAAATATTTCCATGTACATAACGAGATGTTTTGGGGATAGAACCCAAGTCTAAACACAAAATTCATTTATGTTTCATATATACCTTATACCCATAGCCTGAAGGTAATTTTACATAATATTTTAAATAATTCTATGTATAAAACAAAGTTTGTGTACATTGAACCACCAGAAAGCAAAAATGTCACTATCTCAGCCACTTACACAGCTTTTAGTGTAGGTATGCTGAAAAAAAATTCTGTTTTGAGTTTTTCTGAGAAAAATCTTTTTTCCCTTGGAGATGCTGAAAAAATGACATATTGCATGCCTGCATTTTGACTATGACCCATCACATGAGGTCATGTGTGGAATTTTCACCTTGTGGCATTATGTTGGCACTCAAAAAGTTTTGGATTTTAGAGCATTACAGATTTTAGATTTTCAGATGAGACAAGATGCTCAACTTATATTGTTTTTATGTCTCATCTAAGAAATCTTTGCTTAATCATGTCATAAAAATATTCTTTTTTTTATATATATATATTTTTTTCATGATGCTGAAAGTAGTTTTTATACATTTGCAAAGCATTATTGTCCTTTTTTTTTCTTTTTTATATTATTATTCCAAGGTATTGTGAGGGTACAAACATTCTAGTTACACTTTATGTCTTTGCCTCACCCAAATGCAGGTTAAAGGCATGCCCTTCCCTCCCTTTAGTGTTCCCCGTGTCCTTTAGTTGTAAATTCGCCCCCCACATGGCAGAAAAATATTCTTATATATTTTCATCTAAACATTTTACTGTTCTAGCTTTTACATTTATATTTGTTTTCCATCTCAGATCAATTTTGGTTTATGCAGTGAGATAGAGTTTGAGGTTTACTTGTTTCCCTGATGGATATCCAGTGGTTCAGCACCATTTATTAAAAAGCCTTTCCTTTCTCCACTAAATTTATGTGGTGCTTCTCTGGCAGTCATGTTTGTATTACATGATTTTATTTTTATGGCTGCAGACAATAGAACAAATTCATTCATTTTGCTAATAATCCCCAAACCTCTGTTCTGAACCAGGCACTGTACTAGTCCCTGGAAACACAATGAAAAGCCGCAGAGTCATGGTTCCTACCATCAGAGTGGATTAGTTAGGCAATTTTTAGTAACTTAAATTTTGTCTCAAAGTAGTTCAAATTTAAGGACATATGTATCTCATGTAACTGGGATTCTGTGGTAGTCAGACTTCAGAGTTTATTAATTCTGTGGCTTGATGGTGTCATCAAGGTTTCATATTTTTTTGTATCTCTCTACTCTGCCATTCTCCATCAGATTGGCTGCATCCTCAGGCTGTAAGGAAGATGTCTACTGCAGTTATAAGCATTACGACCAGACAAAATTATACTCACAGGTAGAAGATAACTTGCTTTACTTTTATCTCTGCTTTTGGTGTGAGGACTGTTTCCCCATTGGTCCCTCAGTGGACTCTTACTCAAGGGTTATTGAGAAGAACAGAAGGACATTCTGGAGTCAAACATTGGCGAGGGGAATGCAATTCCTTCTAGACCAATCAGCCCTACTTCTGGACCTGGGATGAGGCTGCTTCTGCTGAAATGCAACACAATTTGGGGGGAGGGCCAAGTACCTGAAAAAAATTAGGAAATTATTAATAAGCCAGACGGGGAAAATAAATGCTGGGTAGGCAACTACTAGTGTTCATAGGATGTTCCTTATGATCAATTAGGGAAGGTGGATATTACCCAAGTAAATAAATAAATGGGAAAGGAAATCATTAGGTTGTAATGAGTATAAAAATGGTAATTAAACAATGTCCTGTGATAGAGAGTAAATGGGTTGGATGGGAAGGGAATTCTCGTTTAAGGTAGAATGTCCAAGTCAGACCTCTTGGAGGCAATGACGTCTAACGGGAGACGCAGCTGAGAGAACAAGCAAATCATGCCACATCTGGAGGAAGAATGTTTTTGTCAAAGGGAGCAAGGAGTGCAAAGTCTCTGAGGAGAGGAAGCTTGCCATTTTCTAAGAACTGCAGAAGACCAGTGCGTCAGGAGTCCCGTGAATGAAGGGGAGTGTAGCACACTGCAAAGTCAGAGAAACCGGAAGGGCTGTTTATTTATCCAGGGACTGGCAGGCCACGCTGGCCCTGGGGCCAATTTGAACATTCACATTTTCTCCTCTGGGAATTTGGAATAGGAAATAGAAGAATGCATTTCAATTCGGAATGGTCTGTTCAGAGGGAGGGATATTAATTGGGGAGACAGGCTAGGGGTGGGAAGGTGAGGGATAATCTGCCAGGCCCAGGGAACGAGAAGCCGAGAAACTGTCTGCGAAGAGCAAGAGAAGGAGCAGATGTGTAGAAAGAAGCTGAGACAAGGCAGGCAGAGAGAAAACCCTGATTGCTTTTAGCTTCTTTGTTCCAGTACGTTCCATAAGTCCTTGCTCTAATCCTTCCTTTAAATTGCATGAATGAGCTGGATTCATTTAGTCAATTCACCTTTCTTGCTTAAGTTAACTTGAATTGGATTTTATTACTTGCAACTAAAAAGCCGTTAATCAATACACATATAATTTCTGCAAGTTTGACATTCTATGAAGCAAGTTAACTGAAATCAAGTCATCTATATGAGTAAATCTCAGCTAAGAATTGCTTTTCCAGATTTGGTTCTTTATTTTGGAGAAGCAACTAAAATGCTAGAAGAGTTAAAAAAAAAAAAAAAAAGAAGGAAAACCTCTTATGACCACAACTGATTCCTTTCATATAAATATATGTTTTTCATATGTCCATAAAAACTGTTCTGTTTACATTCTATTCTTTTATGCTTACTTTGCTCATATTTTGAGATTTTATCACATTTTTTATAGCATTCCTCTCTCATCATGACAAGTTATTAATAATTATCAAGGATTTGAATACATGAAAGATTAACCATTTCTATTGCTGTGAGCAGACTAAACATTTCTTAAAAGAGCCATAAATTTCCTTTCATTCTTTGTTAATGTTTTCATCACAGAAACTGGAGAGTTGTTTCTTTTTTTCACGCTTGAAAACTCACACTTTTTTTTCTCTGCAGGGATAGCTTTCGCACATACTCCTAAATTTGTTTTGTTAATTGTTTCCTTCTTTTCTCTGGGTCTTTTCTTTACCCTTTATCTGATATGTTGAGAGATCCTTCTCTCCTTATTCCTTATCCAAATCTTCTCCTTCTTCCAAGGTCTGGTTTAGGTTTAATCTTCTGCTGGAAGCTTTTGACTAATTCAACCTGCGTAGATTTTTGCCTTCTCTGATATCCTTCTGCTCTTATAGGCAGAACCACAGAGTTTAGGATGCAATCATTCTCTCTCCTCTTTTCTTTTCAAAAATATGCATTTCTCCTGTTTCTTCAGTACAATTATAAATTTTGGAGAATGAGATCTCAGTTTTACTTGCTGTACCAGTTAGAATTGAATTTTGCTGTGTAAAACAATAAAGCCAAGTAAGTTGATTAAGCAGGATAGTGGTTTATCATTAATAATTTTTAATGTTTGAGCTTGTAGTTTCAGGATGATATGACAGTTCTGCTGTCTTCAGGGACTCACTCTCCTTGCTTCCTTTTGCTCTGCCATCCTTGTTTATGACTTCTAGCCTTAACTGTTGCTCTATTATCCAAGATGGCTACCACATTCCAGTCATCAAGTCAGCATCCTTGGTAGGAGGAAAATGGAAGGGGAATGGACAAAGTAGCTATTCTAGAAGCCCCTGTAATGACTTTATGGTTCTTCTATGGCACTCGGCACAGTGACAAGCATAATTCAGGGAGCACTCGCTATGTGCCAAGAATTGTTCTCAATACTTTACAAATATCATCTTACATACTCTACTCACTAGCTATGGATATTATTGTCCCCATTTTATACATTAGTCATTTGAGGCTAGAAAAGCTACATGCTCCAGAACCAGGAATTGGCAGAATTAGGATTCAAATCCAGATTTCCTTATCTCCAAAAATAAAGAGAAGGAATGCTCAGCAGTCTTTCCAAAATAGATCAGAAGACTAGGATTGATGGCCCATGTTTTTCCGAGCTAACAAAACATTTGTGAAAGCAATAATTAGAGAAAATACTCTGACAATGGAAAAGTGCATAACTCAGAGACGGAAGTCTGTGGCATGTGTGACTTTTGACTCTGAGATCTACTCTAGCTGTGTGGACTAAAGTAAGAAATTCAAACTTGTTGGGTAATATTTATTATCTATGAATGGAATATGTAATATAATGGAATATCAGAAAGGCCTGCTATAGGCTCAGATAAAACGCCAGCTTGTGGACAACCCTGAGGAATGGGAGTACTATCCTTTGGGTTGCTGTATCTGTGCTGATATATGTTGTATGTCCCTGTAGTGCATTGAATAGCACCTTCTGTCATTAATTCCCGTCCCCCTGAAACCTATGAATGTGGCCTTATTTGAAATAGAGTCTTTGTAGATATAATCAATTTAAGATGAGGTCATACTGGATTAAGGTAGACCCTAAATCTAATGACGTGATGTCCTCATCAGAAGAGGCAAATTTGAACAGACTCACAGAGAGATGTAGGGGAGAAAGCCATATAATGAAGGAGACAAAGATTGGAATGATGCAGCTGTGAGCCAAGGACCACCAAGTGTCGACAGCAACCACGAGAAGCTAGGAATAGGCAAGAAATGATTTGCCTTAGAGTCTTCTGAGATTTTAAACTTCTGTCTATCAGAACCGTCAAAGAATAAATTTCTGTTGTTTCAAGTCATCTAGTTTGTAGTAATTTGTTATGTCAGCTGTAGGGAACTAATATAGTCCCCCAGTAGACTCAATGCTTGAGTCTGAGAGCCAAAGGGTAGAAGTAGGATTGGCTCTCTCACCATTGCCCTGCAGTGACGGCCTTGTGGAATTTGTGTCTCCTGTCCCAATAGCTTTATGTTGTGCCAGAATAGCAGTCTTGGTTTCTGGGGTGGGGATGGTGGTAGTGGGGGTAGTTTCCACCAGGGAACATAGGAGTTCCAGTTTAAAGCTACAATTACAACTGCTTTACCATCTTGGGCGTATCATGCCAGAATACCAATAGGCAGAGAAAGGACTGACAATACTGATGGAATAATTGATGCCAATTATCATGCAGAGTTAGGGTTGCTGAAGCAAAGATGTCAGAGAGGAGCATATCCAGAATCTAAAGGATTCACTGTTGGCTTCTGTTTGTGCTGCCATGACCACCGATAATGGTGAACAAGTAACTTTTACAATCAACGCTTGGCAAAGGCAAGGCAACTAGGAATGCAGATGCTTTAAGGACGAAGGGCAGCTCCAGTGCTGGCTGATGGTGAGGAAAATCTGGGATTGGTCACAATGGAGGAAGATGATGGATTTCAGTTACTATTTAAAGACCTGTTTGTTCCACTAACTCTCTTGTACTAATTACATACAGAGATTGTGACCATTCACAACCCTAAATAGAACTAAAAGATTGGACTTACTAGAGATCTAAGTGATAGAAGGGGTGGATTGTGTTGGACACCTCTTGTATGTCATTCAAATTGACTTTGTCCCATCTGTGATCTCAGCCTCTGCTTCAGTGGCATGTTTCATGTAGTCTTTGACTAGCTTCGCATTGGTGAACCCTGATAGTGTACCTCTTGCTTTCTTTCTCAAAAGTTTTGCTGATGCCACAATCTGGGACATTTGCTGAAATCTACTTGATATTTATGCCCATGAGGCCACTGTTGGCAAGTAGAAAGAGCCACTGGATAAATTTTTCTCCCTACCACACCCGAAGTGTACAACTTTGAGACTCACTTCATAACACCCTTCAGAAATTCTCACAGAGTTGAATACCACTTGCCCATACCTATGATCAATTTAAATTGCTGAATTGACTTTTCCTCCTTTCCCATTTTACTCCCCCTGCAACTTATTTTCTCTCCGGTGCATCACTTTCCAAATAAATTACCTGCGTGTCAGCCTTTTTCTCAGCCTTGGTATTTGGGGAAACACATGCTAAGTAAAAAAAGATTTAATATTTATTCTGCCCGAGGCATAAATATCTGACAGCATTTGATGTTACATTGCTCAGAATATTTGCAGTTTAACAGGGTAAAAAAATCTATATTCAAAGGACTGACTTCTCATATGTATTTCTTGACATTAGTGACCTTCCGTAAGGTACTTTCGAATTGAGGGACCTTCCTTATACTTTTTGACCAAGAAAGGATCTTGATTTAACTTATTGACTCTCCATTTTGGATTCTTGACTATTTCCTCTTAGGCTTTTAGTATCTAAGTCATAATAAATCCCAATAACTTTTCCTGAAGAGGTCACAGCTTGAGATAAAAATGTCGAAAACATGTTTGTGTTAGAATGCTTTACACATTTCGTGGTAGGTTTTAAGAAAATGTGCATATATTTAGCTTTGTAACCTCTGGCTTCATCCCAACAGGGTTTCACCCATTTCCAGTTATATTAGGCCTTCATGGAAAAGAGCAAACCTATTCCTGGGGTGACCGCAGCTGTATCATTAGTCTTATGTTTGTTTTATACAGAACTTAAAACACTCCATTAATTTCTACTGCTTTGAGAGCTAATTTACTACACTTTATCTGACTGGCTTCTATTTGTCAGCAAGAAGTGCATCTTTTTTTAATAATCCATGAAATTCAGTCAGAGTAGAATAGTATCCTGCAGGAAGTAGCAGTCGCCTGGAAGACAAGTTCGGTACCTGGCGGACTGGACTTCTTTATGATTACATTTAAAGACATCCTTTGAAGACTCTTAAAATATGTTTTTTGGGTGATATAAGAGAACCGATTAGAAAGGTCACAGGTCTTGCATTTGAGGAGGAGTTAAGAATTAGAAAAATTTGCATTGTTCCTATTAAATGTGATTTTTTTCCCAGTATTTGTTAGTCTGTTAAGACCTGTGTGGACACAGATCACAATATTGTTTGCATTTTCGAGTAAGAAAGTTGAAGCCCAATCAGGACAAATTACTTTCTTGGGGTCAGTCAATGGGAAGATGGTTAAACAAGATTAAAACTCAGAATACTATGCTAGGCAATGATATTTGGTCCTGAGCCAAGTACGCTGGCTGGAGTTTCAAATTTCCCAATATCCTCTCCTACAAATTTTGGAAAGATTTGATTCCTCTTTGTCAGTCATTGTTTTTCGTATGTGAGGGCTTGTTTTCTCTCTATTCTTATTCCGTTTTTCGAAGCTTCTCCCGAAGTTCCTGCTCTGTTACAGGTGTACATTCGTACTCGTGAAACAGGATGGGCTCTATGCTGTAGCCACACGTGGCTGCCGGGCATTTGAAAGGTGGCTAATGAGAACTCCGATGAGCTGTACATGTAATGCATATTGGATTTCAAAGATTACATGTAAAAACAAAGACTAGAAAATATTTCAACACGTTTTATATTTGCTACAAGTGGCAGCAATATTTTGGATATATTGGATTAAATCTATTATTTAAGTTATTTTAACTGTTTCACTTTACTTTGTAAAATATGATTACCAGATAATTTAAAATTACATATGTGTGACTCCCATTTGTGGCTCAAATTATATTTCTGTTGGATAACAATAGAAATATTGTTGTATAGCTTGTAAGTGAGGAGAGAGAGGATTAGGTTAAGATTCTAAAGTAGCAGTGCCCAACCTTTTTGGGACCAGGGACCAGTTTCACGGAGGACAATTTTTCCACGGATTCGGGACAGGGGAGATGGTTTGGGGATGATTCAAGTGCATCACATTTATTGTGCAGTCAAACCTCTCTGCTAATGATAATCTGTGTTTGCAGCTGCTCCCCAGCGCTAGCATCACCACCTGAGCTCCGCCTCCTGTCAGATCAGCGACTGCATTAGATTCTCATAGGATCGCAAACCCTACTCTAAACTGTGCACACAAGGGGTCTAGGTGGCGCTCCTTATGAGAATCTAATGCCTGATGACCTCCTACTGTGCAGCCCAGTTCCTAACGGGCCACAGATCGTTACTGGTCTGCGGCCCAGGGATTGGGGACTGCAGTTCTAAAGACTAAGGCCAACTAGTAGAGCCCTTGAAAGTCCAGAAAGCTAGATAATTAAATCTCAGAATTCACATGGACTACAGTTTGCATTGCATGGCATTTAAAACTTCACTTAGTCTGTGAACTTCATCAGGGTAGGATTAAGACTGGTTCTATTTACAAATATAACCAGTGGTACCTAGATCCATGCCTGGTGTGTATAGACTCATAAATCTGGAGTGGTGGTTGCTGGAATACATCCTGGGGCAGGGTCATGTTTGATGTCCATAGCCCCAGTGGGCAGTAATTTCCATGTTTGATGAGAGGCAGTCACAATTTCAGAAGAAGGGGGCACCATTAATTTTCTCTTTGTGATGTCTTAGGTTTCTGACTTCAATCTTTACTATTTTATTTCTAATTTCTCCCTGCATATCTCTCTTCCTGCAGCTATTACTAGAACTTCTGATCTAAGATATCCCAAAGTTTCTGATATTAATGTACAGATTGAAAGAACATTGTTACCAGCTCTTCAAAATGTGCTACAACTACTTTCATTATTCATTAATTCATTCCCTCACTCACATGTTTCTTCTTTAATAAATATTTATTTAGTAACTATATTCTGAATTGCACAGTATTACTGTGAGTAGATTAAGAAGAAAATATCAGAAATTTATGGTATAAACTCTCTGTAGTGGGGCAGATTCTCGTGTACATGTTTTTTCAGTCTGACTTCATTATCCCTTTTGCCATTTTATAAACATATCCTGCATTTACCTTTCTTGCCTTTATTTTTCATGCTGGTCTCATCACTCAAAAAGCCTACTATATTATCTCTATTTTGAAGATTCAATCTCAATTCTATCTTTTCCTTGAAGTTTCTTCTCTTCCTCGTTTACTCTTTCTTGTCCCAAGTAGATGTGATTTCTCATGGATGTGAGTTACAATAAAGGACCCCTAAGATACACTGTTCCTGCTACCATTTTAGGTAAAATTAATTGACACATTGGAGTAATCAAATCAAGCTATGGTCTCAACTGGCTGCTCAGAGGAATTAGTTTTGATTAATTTCTTTTGCCTTACTTTAGATATTCATTGGACCTCTTTTGATTTTCCTCTGCTGTGTCCATCCTGCTGATAAGCACATTGAAGAGATTTTTAAATCTCTGATAGGATTTTGTTTATTTCTAGAATTTATTTAGACTATAATCATAGTTTATATCTTTCTGCTGAAATTTCTCAGCTGTTGGTATAACTTTTTCCACTAGAGCCTTTAATATACTTAGCATAGATATATTAAAGTCTACATCTGATAACTCCAACATCTGGGCAATTTCTGGGTCTGATTCTATTGATCAGTTCTGTTGTTTGGTTCTATTCCTGACAATTTGCCACATTTTCTTGCTTTTTCAGTGTCTTGCAATTTATGATGAAATGCCAGAAATTATAAGTAAGAGAACCATAGAAACTAAAGTAAATAATGCTTAACCTTAGCAAAGGGCCTGTGTCTTTGTCAGATCACTGGGGGTTGGGTGGGAGTTAGTCAATCTAGTCTGTGGTTGGCCTGAGCATCCACTTTGTGGTTGCTTTAGTTAGATTCATTTCACCACAGACATCAAATGATTCAAGGCCTGGAACAGAATCTTTTCTTTAGCAGGGCTTGGATTCTGAGTTTCTGTAGGTCTTGTCTCTATTCTCCT
Source organism: Avahi laniger (assembly GCA_963575035.1). Taxonomy (NCBI): domain Eukaryota; kingdom Metazoa; phylum Chordata; class Mammalia; order Primates; family Indriidae; genus Avahi; species Avahi laniger. The sequence continues at coordinate 5,014 of CAUYSK010019081.1, read as the reverse complement.
GCCCTTAGCACACTGTGCCTCTGGGGTTTGGGTGGGGGGATCTCTTTCAGCTCTCCTGTCTCCTCAATGTATGGTCCAGAGTTTTTAGAGGAATTGTTGCTCTCAGACTTCTGCAGACTCTGCATTGCTTCTTCCCCTTTTTCAGCCGTAGCAGCTGCTGCATTGCAGTCAACACAAGGCCAGAGGTCCCTGGAGTCTTTCTCTTGATTCTCTTGCCTTACCCTGAGATTTCCCAAGGCCTCTTTTGGACTTTTAACATTTTGAAGCTATTCTTTTTGTCTTTACCTTTCTGATATCCTTCAGCACAACCTGTCTGCTCCCCATAGTAGCTTCTTACAGCGTATCTTTTCTTTTAAAACTTACAAACCGTACTCTAACTTTGCAGTCTTTCCAAACAGGATAAAGAGAGTACAAGAAAACTATTTCCAATGTCCTGGGCATCGTGCTGAGCACTTTACATACACATATCTCATGTTATCATTATAGTGACAGTATTATTATTAACATTATGCAAATAAAGAAACCAGGACTCAGAAAGATTGAGTTCATGTATTTATTCAAAAAGATATTTTGAGTGTTTAATGTGGTATTTTTAATGCTAAGATGCCCATTTAAACATTTTTGAAATTGTAACAGATTTCACAATACTTTTAATGTGGTAGTAGCTCTCTCCCACCAGAATGCTATTATTGAATAATATCTAAATTTTAGATTCGGATGAATAGGATATAGTGGTAACAACACCTCATGGAGACTTCTTGGCCTTAGGGAGATTACAGACCAGTAATCACACAGATGGTGCATAGTAGAAAGAGGATTCAAACCTGTGTAAGTCTAATTCCAAAATTCCATCTTGACACTATACTATGAAGCCCCCTTGTTACATGCCTGCATTGATTGCGTATCAACAGCTTCTAACTCGATGCTACTGAGATACTGAGTAAACATTAAGTAATTAATTGAATTGAATTCTTTGTCTCTTAATCTCTCTAGCTTCAGCTACTTCAATCATTAATGATTTCCGCTCATTTTTCTTGCTTCACCATGTCCCTAACTTAGCTTTTCAGTATTTGGGAAACATTCCTCACCTGGGTACTCTTTATTGTCCATTTTTTGTTCAGCCACGTCCAGACTCCCTCCTCCCTTTCTGGTGGGTGGCTGACTCTGCGAGCAAGTACTGTCCATTAAATGCTTTTTTATTCTTTGTTTTTGGCTCATTGGCTATTTTGTCCTTGTGGAGTCATTCAGCTCCAATCTAGCTTGTCTTTGGGTATATGGTTTATATTGGAAAACTTGGCTTCATGGACGTTTTCCTAGCTGAGTGTTGGAGGTAGTGCCAACTTCATTACATGTGATCTGTGCACATGGCCATAGTCTACTCTTTTGTGCATTACTTGTATCTATACTTCTCCTACCATAACAGGTTAGAGGTAATAAACAAGGCCAGAGTAACCATGCAGTAAGTACTCCTAGGTGTTGTCCCCTGGGAATAGAGACTTTAATGCATGGTAAAGTTTTTGCAGATTTTTTCTTAGAATCCTCAAAAGGAGAAGGTGCAGAGTTGTTATTTCACATGTGCTAGAAACATAGTACCTACAGCTATCACGTGACTATGCTATTGTTCTCCTCTATTGCTTTTACTTTTTGCTGTTTTCTACTTTCTTTAGCACCTGTGATGCCCAGTGAGGGCATCTCGCAGCAGTGATCTCTGTTGGCATCTATCAAAGTTGTACTGTATCTTTGACACATTGAATCCTAGTGGGCCCAAATCACGAAAGGATAATAATACCTCTGATATGAATGAGAAGATAGTATCCTTTATATGTGCTCATCGAAGCAGGGGATAATTCTACTTGTCTTTGCATTTTAAAACAAATTGCATGCCAAGGATACAGAAACAGTACTATGTTATGATGCTGTATAATCTAGTAAAGTTTTCATGAAGAAAGTTGCATGTTCAGCCCTCTTTTCCCATAACTCATGTGTGATTCCTTTCATAGGCTTAGGCCAAAGGACAAACTTGGTGACAGATACCATGTTGGGTGCAAAATCATGTCCTCCTAGGTACAATTAGGTATCATAATTGTCCCGAGCTTATGTGCCTTACTTTCTCCTTTGGAGGAGGTCTCTCCCAGTTGATTTTTGGGGGCTCATGCACACAAATCTTATAGACATGCCTTGATGTACCTGAATTCCAGAGCAAACATAGTCTAGACACAAACCGAGACTCCTGTCAACCTTTCTACCTTATTTTTATGACTGTTTTAATTGGCCACAAGTTAATTAAATCTTTTGTCCTCAAGTTTTACCTTTTATACAATGGGATAAGAACAGCATAGTACCCACTTAATGGAAGAAACGTGAAAATCTACAAAAAAGACCAACAGATTCTTTGCTATGGCTTCTTTTTTGTGTCACCAAGTTGCTTTGTGGGGCATTTGTATTAAATAATTAGTGTTCACGTGTAGTGAACTGTACATATTTGGGATTCATTAATATCACATTTGCTGTATCTGTAGTTTGCAATTGGTCATTATTTATGCTATGTTATCTCCGTACCACCAGCATCTGGTAATGAGTTGCTTGCAAAAAAAGAGGTAACTTTTTTATTATGCATCTTCAAAAAAATCAATTGAGATGACTGGAATACAGATTGAAAGGGTAAAATCAGAATTAATATACTGTGAAACTGATATTTTCAACATTAAATGTAAAAAGTAACATATGCCTTGTAAGACCAGATAGTATGAAAAAATTGAGACAGGTTTAATGCTCATTGAATCAGAAGTATTTGAAGGATATGTTAACCATATATATATACACACATACAGAGAGAGAGAGAGAGAGAGAGAGAGAGAGAGAATGGCATGATTTACAAACAGCATTACTACACACACTATGGAATACAATGTACCCATTGAACTTTACTAGAGAATAGTCATAATGAAATCTGACATTTTTATTCATAGGCAGCAGATTCAATAACCACCATTTTGTGAAAAAATACACTAATGGTCCTATTAAGAATAATGACTTTCTGCTTGTTAAGTGCCCATTGATTACTTAAAAACTCTCACACATTTAAGCTGGAAGAATAATTAATAGAAGAATCATTTCAGAGTTCAATTTCCCAATTACAAAGTTTATTTCTACATTTACCGTAAGAGACGATATTGTCACAAAACACAGAGCACTAATTTCCAATGTTTGAACTACTTCTGCCCTTCATACCTGTCCTGAGGATGCTGCCTCTCCCTAACCTTTGCAGAAGTGTGTCGGGGCTCACACGCCAAGACGGTGCCATGCCTTGTGAGGCTGCCAAAAGCCTGACCATGCAGCGCGTGTCCTCGTGTGCCCTTCTTACACTCGCTTCTTGAACTGGAATTAACTTTTCAGAGAGCTGTGTTTAACTCTGGCCAAATACGGTCTGCTCTGACAGAGTCTGAAATTATTGTTTGGGGGACCACAGACCATGCCTTATTGATTCATTTGCAGATACCAAGAGTTTCAGAGAAGGCATAAAATTGGAGGAAGATAGAGAGCCCTAATAAACAGTTTGCTTATAGTCAATTTTTATTAAAAGGTCAAATAGCCTGCTTCTGTTGTGGCTCTGTTTCCTGGGTGACATAAGTGCCTAATGCTCCAAAGACTCCTTTTTGCTATTATGTGCTATACTGCTAATTTGAGAAAGAGTGAAAATCAAAATACCTTTGATAGTAAAATATCATTGCATTGGTTTTGTTACTTTAGATTGCAGACTCTGAAGAAGTATCTGTCTTCATTTTGCTTTTCTGAAAGTACACAGGGAGATTGTCCCTTTGCAAGCCTCTACATGGAGCAAGGACCACCCCCATCATAGCTGCACCTCTGCTACTCTTAAAGGATGGCGGAATGCCTGTGGCTCACTGTGAGGATTTCTCCCACCAAGAATCCGTGAACCAGGAGCTTGGGGTTGCCCTTTGATATTCAAAACACACATCCCGGATGAAATTAGCTATCTGTGTTAATAAACTTGAAAATTGTTAGAAAATATGGGATAGTAACATTCGGGATGCCCAAAACTCCAATCTAGTCTACTGGGTATCATTTAATGAGGCTGGGTTGAATGTAATTATAAAATTATAATTTGGTAATGGAATGCCTAATCCATTTTATTGTACTCAATCTGGAAAAACTAAAAGAGAATTACCAAATTTAAAGCATAAAACAAAGAATCCCAAAGAGCCAGCAATTGACAGGATTTACCTAGGATTAGGTAGTCCTCTAAAGGGGAGAAACGCACACCATGGAAGACATCAACTTTATCATTGCTGTAGAGAATATCTCTGCTGTAGCAAAGGAATGATTCATTAGGCCTGTGGCTAGCTCTAGACCTTATATTTGGCATCTCTTTTGTCTGAAACAAAAGGGACTTTAAAAATATTATCCCTACATGTGAAAACCAGTCTTTTTTTTTTAAAGACTGATTTGATACAGACCTTCCCATTACATTGATATAGTAAAGAATAATAATAAAAATAAAACTTCTTTATGTAAAATTATATTGCCAATAATTCTATCCTTTGGAACATTGTAAAAACTACTGGCATTTATATTCATGTCCACAAAAATTGCATAGTTAGTAGAGAATATATAAAAAAAGTTATCTTTTTATAATAATGGTCTTTTATTCAGTAGACATTTTTGAGTACTTACTGTGTATCAGTCTGTAAGGCATTAGATACAAAGTACTATCTTAAGAAGCTTAAGATGATAGAAATACATGTGCCTATGCTTACAGAAAACGTACCATGAAAGGAGGCAACATTGTGGTATATGTATACCATGGAGTACTATTCAGCTTTAAGAAACAATGGTGATATAGCACCTCTTGTATATTCCTGAAGAGAGCTGGAACGTATTCTACTAAGTGAGGTATCCCAAGAATGGAAAAATAAGCACCACATGTACTCACCATCAAATTGATATTAACTGATCAACACATAAGTGCACATATAAGAATAACATCTATTGG
>CAUYSK010019080.1:0-11062 GCA_963575035.1 Avahi laniger | reverse complement strand
CAATTAATTTCTTTCTATTTTTGGTAGAGACGGGGTCTCGCTCTTGCTCAAGCTGGTCTTGAACTCCTGAGCTCAAACAATCCGCCCGCCTCGGCCTCCCAGAGAGCTAGGATTACAGGCGTGAGCCACCGCACCCGGCCCCCCAACCCTGTTTTATGTTTTCTGACCTTGCTTCATCTTGTATGCTATGTTTACTGTTTGTCATCTCTATACAGACAGTCCTTGACTTAACAGTGGTTTGACTTAACGATTTTTGACTTTATGATGGGTTTATCAGGGTAATTAAATGCACTTCCAACTTTCAGGTTTATCAGAACATAGCCTCATCATAAGTTCAGGAATATTTGTATTCTTCAATAGAATGTAAGCTCTGTCAGTGGAGAGCATGTATTTTGTTTACTCCTCTATCCTCAGAATGGGTATTCCACACATATTATTTAATGGAATGAATGAATGCCAAGCACATGTAGCCACATTTCATGATGCAGAAATAGTCAAAATGCTGTTTTTGGCTTCAAAGAATTTATACTCAAACTGTGGAGATGGACAGTTTTACTAAACTGATAGAAGTGCTAAATCATCAGGCAGACAAGAGTAGAAGTGGTTGAAGTTAAGAAGGCCTCCTTGTATTTTAGTCATGTTTCCAGTGGGATAAATAAAATATCAGGAGCTTTGGGTAAATAAATTATTACAGGCCCAGAGACCTATAGCAAAAGAAAATTTTAAAGTAGAAAGTGCAAGTTATAGTTGAGGAATGATGAATCAGGTTTAAGTAGAGAGTATAGAATTCATGGGGAGATACAGTAATAATGATAGCTGATGCTTAAGTACTTCTCTGCCAGGCATTGTTCTGTAGGCACAGCAGTAAATATTGCTCTAGCAAAGCTTTTAATCCTTATAGAGATCTGAAAGGTGTTTAGGCTAGGGAAGAAATTAAGGCACAGAAAGGGTGTGTAACTTGTCCAAAATCACATTGCTAGTGTATGATGAGGCTGGACTTCAGACTCTAGATAGCTTAGTCCTTAGAGTCCAGACCTAGCTACTGTACTCCCTCCATAATAATGTAAACTTTGTTGGGTCTAGGTCTTGGAGAATAAAAAGGAGTGTAATCACAGTTCTGTTTTACAAAGACAACTCTGGAGGCAATGTGAAGGATTGCCTCTAGAGTTCCCATTGATGGAAGACTGGATAATAAAAATATGCTGCGTTCATACTATGTAATTGTTAAAGAATGAGGAAAATCTTCACATACTGTTATTGGAGGATGTCAGTGAAACATTGTTGAGTTAAAAACTCAACTGTCTGAGGTATGTTTCCAGCTTTGTAAAAACAACCAGATCATGTATGTATTTGCAAGTGCACAAAAAAGGACCTAGATGGATAAACAGTGGATTTTCAGAGAGTCGAGGTAAGGAAGACATTGCTTTTCCTAGCTAGCACATGCTACTTTAAGTAGCAGCAAATTAAAATACCCCAAAGTGTGGAAGGAGACAGGACAAACTGCTTCAGTTTATACAGGCAAGCGTCCATGAAAAGGAAGGAGAAAGATAGAAGAGAGAATGTTCTTATATATTGCTTTGCACATTCTTGAGAGATGGATGTGCACTGGAAAATTGCCAAAAGCCACAGATTGAAAATGTAATGTCGAACTATTACACATTTTTTAACCTTCTTTAAGTGTACGCTTTAGTGTGTTCACAAAGGTGTATGACCATCACCACTATCCAATATCAGAACATTTTCATCATCCCCCAAAGAAACCTCTTCCCCATTAGCAGTTACTCCCAGTTATCCCTTCCCCCAGCCCCTGGCAAACACTGATTTTAATTTCTGTCTCTACAGATTTGCACATTCTGGAAATTTCCTCAAATAAGAATTGTATAGTATGTGGCCTTTTTTGACTAACTTCTTTCTCTTAGCATCATGTTTTCAAGGTTCGTCTGTGTTGTAGCATGTATCAGTACTTGATTCTTTTTAATGGCTTAATTCCCTTATATGATATACATTTTATTTATGCATTCATCAGTTGACATTGGATTTCCACTTTTTGACTTTTGTGAAAAACGCTGTGAACATTCATGTACAGGTTTTTGTATAAACATGTATTTTCAGTTCTCTTGTATATACATAGGAGTAGAATTACTGGGTCGTGGTAACTCTATTTTTAGCATCTTGAGGAATTGCCAAGTTATTTTTAAAAGTGGACACACCATTTTACATTCCTGCCAGCTGTGTGTGTTCCAGTTTTTTTACATCTTCTCCAACATTTGGCTATTATCTTTTTTATTACAGCTAACCTAGTTGTTGTAAAGTGGTATGTCATTGTGGGAGCTAATGATGTTGTATATTTTTTGATATGCTTATTGGCCATTTGCATATCTTTGAAGAAGTATCTGCAGATGGTCCCCAACTTACAATTTTTCAACATTATGATGATGCAAAGTCGTTATAATTTCAACATACTTCAAATTTTGAATTTTGATCCTTTCCTGGGCTCGTGTTAAGTAGTATGTGAGATAGTCAATGTTATTTTATAATAGGCTTTGTGTTAGATTATTTTGCCCAAGTGCAGGCTAATGTAAGTGTTCTGAGCACATTTAAAGTAAGTTAGGCTAAGCTGTGATGTTCTTGTAGGTTTAGTGTATTAAATGCATTTTTCACTTAATATGTGATTTAGGTTGGGTTTATGAGGATGTAACCTCATTGTAAGTTGAGGAGCACCTGTATTTCATCCTTTTCCCATTTTAAAAATTGGGTTACTTGTCTTTTTATTGTCAAGTTGTAAGAGTTCTTTATGTATTTCAGATATTAATCTTTTATCAATATATAATTTGGAAAAACGTCTCCTATTTTGCACAATATGGTCTATCTTGGAGAATGTTCCATTTGCACTATGTGTATTCTGCTCTTGTTAGCAGAGTGTTATATATATGTGCCTGCTAAGTCTCATTGTTTGATAACATTGTTCAGGTCTTCCATTTCTTGATCTTCAGTCTAGGCTAACAATGAAGATGAAAAAAACTACTATGTTGAGTTGTCTATTTCTCCCTTTAATTCTGTCTGTTTTAGCTTTATGTATTTTGGGGCTCCGTTTTTAGGTGCATGTATGTTTATAATTGTAATATCTTGATGGATTGACCCTTTTGTCATAAAATGTCCCTCTCTCTCTTTAGCAACAATTTTTGTCTTATAGTCTCTTTTGCCTGATATTAGTATAGCCACTTCACCTCTTTTTTGGTTAGTGTGTAGATGATACATTTTTTTCCTTCTTTTACTTTCAACCTATTTGTGTGTTAGAATCTGAAGTGTATCTCTTACAGTCTTACAGACAGCATGTAGTTGGATCATGTTTTTTAATCTATTCTGCCAATCTCTGCTTTTAATTGAACAGCTTTAACATTTACTTTTTTTTTTTTTTTTGAGACACAGTCTCACTTTTTCACCTGGGTAGATTACAGGGACATCATAGCTCACTGCAACCTCAAACTCCCGGCCTCAAGTGATCAGCCTCCTGAATAGCTGGGACTACAGGTACACACCATGACACCCAGCTGATTTTTCTATTTTCAGTACAAATGGGGTCTTGCTCTTGCTCAGCCTGGTTGCTGAGTCTGGTCTGGAACCCCTGGCCTCAAGCAGTCCTCCCGCCTTGGCCTCCTAGCGTGCTAGGATTACAGGTGTAAGCCACTGCACCCAGCCAACATTTACATTTAATATAATTACTGACAGGAAAGGACTTATGCCATTTTATTTTTTTCTTATGTCTTTTTTTGTTCCTTGCTCCGTTATTTGTGTTAAGTAGATATTTTCTAGTGTGCCATTTCAATTCTCTTTCTGTTTCTTACTATTTTAAAACATTTTCTTAGTGCAACCATAGGGATTACAATTAATATCTTAATTTAAAACAATCTAGTTTGGATTAATACTAATTTAACTGCAATAGTATATATAAACTTTGCTTCTGTATAACTTTACTTCCCTCCCACTTTGTGCTGTTATTGTCATACAGATTGTAACTTTATACATTGTATGCCCATCAACACAGATTTATGATTTAAAAGAAACATTTACCCAATATTCTCACTCTTTAAGCTTTCACAATCATCTGCAGTGCTCTTTCCTTTTCTTATATGGTTCCCTGTGAAGAAGGAGGTAATCGAGTCTGCTGCACCAACCTGGTTCTTTCCCTCAAATTTAGGGACCTCAGTCCTACACCAGAAACTTAAAAATGAAAAAAATAATGGTTCCTGCCAAAAGAAGGACAATTTTCATAAATATAATGATAAATCTTTATGCTACTATGGAAAAAAATGTCAAAATGGACAGGTATATTTGTGAAATTGGTTTCAAGTGGGAATTTGGATAATACAAAGATTCAAAGGGATTTTTCCCTTTTAAAGCTTCTTATAGAAAATAACAAAAATATCTTGGATGTTACCCTTAAAAATACTTTCTGTTCGCCTTTATTGATAAAATTTATTGTGAAATATGTATATATGAGTCTATAAAAAATGTAGGTCTAGTCTGAATATCATTCTTCAGATTAAAATTAGAAATTACCACTTCTTTTAGAAGTCTTTCTGTGCCCTTAATCTGGATTCCTTCCATTTCTCCCCAAGAGAAATTCTAAATTGTCTTAATAATTTCCTTTTCTAATAGTAATTTTACTGTGTATATTATATCCCTAATTATTTTTGCCTGATTTTGAACTTTATATAAGCTGAATCATGCTCTTGTGTGATTGTGACTTGGTCAGTACTCTGCTTTTGAGAATCATCTGTGTTAATGCTTGTGAAGATTGTTCATTCATTATACTCCTGTGTAGTTTTCCAGATCTTTAGGAAATATCAAACTATGTTCCTTTTATTGTTGATGCACTGCTTCTCCCCCGATTTGGATACTAAGACAGTTATGCTTTGAACATGGTGCTGGGACAACTGTGTATCCACACAGAAAAGAATGAAATTGGACCTCCATCGCACATCATGTAAAAAATTAACTCCAAGTGGATAATAGAACCTAAATTTAATAGTTCTAAACGTTTTAGGGGAAAACATAGGTGTAAATCCTTTGACCTTGGACTAGACAGTGTTTTTTTAGATACGTCACTAAAAACACATGTGACAAAAGAAAAAATAAATTGGAATTTATCAAATATTAAAACTTTTGTATTTCAAAGGATACTGTCAAGAAAGTGGAAGGACAGCCTGTGGAATGGGAGAGAAATATTTGCAAGTGTTCGTATTCTGTGGAGAGACTTATTTTTTCCTAAGCTTTCCTTACTGTTAGGTTTTAGATTGATGCAGTCTTTCCAAACAATGACCACTTACTCATTTATTTCACTACTTCCAGAGTGTTTTTCCTCTCTTCCTCCTTCTCTTGTTTCTTGTGAGTAAATGTGATTTTGGGTCCTTTTCCTGTCAATGTAGAAGTAAAACTTGTGTGTTCAGTATTTACTGTTTAATCCCTCATAAATGTCTTCTCTTTTGGAAACTTTATAGTCATTATCCCTTCTAATATTGTTTCTCTTTCATGATCTCTGTTTTTCCTTCTGGAAATTCTATTGAATGTACGTTGCAGCTTTCAATCTATACCAATCGCTTATCTTTCATGTTTACTATGTCTTTATTACCTTTATTTCCCTAATTTTTATCTTTTAATTCAACAATTTTTTGTCTAGTCTACTACATACTTTTTTTGAGTGTTTAATGACTCGTTTAATTTCTCATTTTTCAGAATCTACTGTTCCAGTTTCGCAACCTCCTTTCCTGTCTTATTGATGCGATTCCTGCTTTATTGTCTCTCAGCACATTCATATACTTATTTTAAATTCCTTTTTAGATTGAGTGATCCTTTCTACTTCCTTAGCTACAAATGTTCTTGAGTATGTTGCTTGTCTGTCTTAGCATCAAATTTTTTTTTTTTTTTTTTTTTAGTTGAGAGTCTCCCTCTGTCACCCTGGCTAGAATGCAGTGGCATCATTGCCCACTGCAACCTCCAACTCTTGGGCTCAAGCGATCCTCCTGCCTTGGCCTCCCAGAGTGCTAGGATGACAGACATGAGCCACCACCACACCTTGCCAGCATTAGATTGCTTTATGTGCTTTGTAATTTTTTGTTTGTGAATTCAAATTGCCTTGTTTTCTTTCCTTCTTGCCATGTTCTTTTTTACCTGTTTTGAAATTTCCCCAGCCTCAATTTTTTAACTCCTCAGCTCTGAAAAGGTTTTATAGTAGGATCTTTCAGAGAAATTGCCTCCAGTCCTTGAGCCTAGGATATGGTGGTCTGGTGTTTGTTTCTTTTCTTTTTTTTTTTTTTTTGAGATGAGGTCTCACTGTGTCACCCAGGACTGCAGTGGCAGGATCATAGCTCACTGCAGCCTCCAACTGCTGGAATTGCAGGCATGAGCCAGTGTGCCCAGCCTTGTTGCACACATATTTCTAATTCTTCATCGCAGACAAGTAGTTTCTTTTCATTTGAAACTCTGGACTTGGGAGTAGAGCTTTTTCAGCTTCTGTTCCTGTCTAGAAGATACAGTCCCCTGGTTTGAAGTAGTGAGTGTGACTCTTGTTCACTGCCTCACATGAGGTGTTTTGGGTCTCATTTGCCCCAGGAAGCTGCATTTTTTACTCCAGTGCCTATTTTCACTCTCAGCACCTTGAGTGCCTCCTGGCTTGAGCCCCAGTTTATTATTGAGAGTTCATCACTATTTTTGGAAAGGGCTGAATGTTCTACTTCACTTTTCTTTTAATTACTGTATTCATCCATTCAAGGCCAACTCTTCTTCCCCCTTCCTGGCTCATCATTTGTAGTTACAAGAATCATGTTATTTTTAAACCTTGAAACATACTTTAAGTTGCAGAAAATTCAGTTCTAATCTTATATGCAATTTAAAGATTTCTCCTTCCCCCATTCTCAAACCCTGTACTAGAGAATGAGGGTGGAGGCTGTTCATTCTTTTAATCTTTATTTTCTGCCCTTATACTGTTGTGGTACTTATTTTCAGGGTTGAAGAAGAAGGAAGAGGAAAGGGGGCAACACTTGAATGATTCTGCTGTAAGTTAGCAGTGTGGCATATGTGCAAGTGCTAGCTTTTTTGTGCTTCACAGTAGTGCATTTTCTCGGAGGCCCTCATAAAAGCTGTCGCTTCCCCAACATACGCAACATACTTACTTTTCACCTCTTCCAACACATTTCTTCTCTCCCCTCATTTCTGGCTCAGCTTCTGCCCACAAGTACACTTTTACCGCTTGGGTCAGTTGACCTTGGCACATTTTGGAGTTCATTGAATGGGCTTAAAGCTACGCTTATACTTGGCCAAAGGGAAGCACATACCTCCTTTTTTTTCCCTCCCAGCTTTTTCTTTTGGAACACTTTAAAAAATTGAAAGAAAGGTAGATGAATAGCCATCTGCCCTTTCTCTAGATTCACCAGCTATTAATATTTTACCATATTTACTGGCATTTATCTTAATTTCTTGGCTGAACTGAGAATCATAATGCAAACAGTATAATACTTCATTCCTAGATACCTTGGCGTGAATCTCCGAAAGTCAGACATTCTTTTATATAATACATTTATTACCTCAGAAAATTTAACATTGATGTAATACTGTTATATATAGCCCATATTCCAATTTTCCCAAATTTTCTAATAAACACCCTCTTTTTCCTCCTGACCAAGGATTCAGTCAAAATTTCAATCATTTTTCATATTTCTTTTATCATGAACAGTTCCCCAGCCTTTTTTACCTTTCATCACAATGTTGACTGTTTTTCTTTTTTTGGGCAGTGGGGAGGACAGAGTCTCACTCTGTTGCCCTGGGTAGAGTGCAGTGACATCGTCATAGCTCACTGCAACCTCCAGCTCCTGGGCTCAAGTATCCTCTTGCCTCAGCCTCCCGAGTAGCTGGGACTACAGGTAGGCACCACCACGCCCAGCTAATTTTTCTATTAGGTCATTAAATATGAAATGTATGATTTCAAATCAGAAGTTTAGTATAACTCAAACAAGAAGCAGTACAATTAATCAAAGTATGCACCTAAACTATCCACACGGTTTTGCCATCTTAATGGTAGCTTGTTTATACCAGGGGCAAAGAAGCCTGGAGAGTGAGTGTCGTTGAAATTGAGAAAGGCGTTTTGCACAGCTTGTTCAGAATTGAATATTTTTCCTTGTCAGAAGTCGTCCAAGGCTAGAAGAAGTGGGAGTCAGTTGGCGCAAGGTCTGGTGAATACAGTGGATGACAGAAAGTTTCCAAGTCTAGCTTCTGTAGTTTGAGCAGCATCGTTTGTGTGACATGTGGTCAAGCGTCTTGCAGGAGGATTGGCCTGTCTCTATTGACCGATCTCCGCTGCATAATCACAAGAATCCACATTATTTTTTCCAGTTGTTTGTAGTAGACATCTGCTGTAATTGATCAGGTTTCATGAAGCTGTAGTGGATAACACCAGTGCTGGACCACCAAACAGACACCATTAGCTTTTTTTGATGAATATTCAGTTTTGGACTGTGTTTCGGCATTTCATCTTTATCCAACCATTGTGTTGAATACGCTTGTGATTGTCAGAAAGAATCCATTTTCATCACATGTAACAATGCATTGTAGAAACTGTTTTCCTTTATGTCGTGACAGTAAAGAAAGGCAAGCTTCGAGATGATTTCTCTTCTGTTGCTGTTTTTTTTTTTTTTTTTTTTTTTTGAGACAAAGTCTCACTATGTTGCCTGGGCTAGAGTGCCGTGGCGTCATCCTAGCTCGCAGCAACCTCAAACTCCTGGGCTCAAGCGATCCTCCTGCCTCAGCCTCCCGAGTAGCTGGGACTACAGGCATTCACTACCATGCCCAGCTAATTTTTTCTGTATATTTTTAGTTGTCCAATTAATTTCTTTCTAATTGTAGTAGAGACGGGGTCTCGCTCTTGCTCAGGCTGGTTTTGAACTCCTGAGCTCAAACAATCCTCCTGCCTCGGCCTCCCAGAGAGCTAGGATTAGAGGCGTGAGCCACCGCGCCTGGCCTCTGATGCTGTTTTAATTCATGCAATATTCGTCTATTCAGCTTCTTTACCTTGCCGATTTGTTTTAAATGGTCCTATGTTGTTGAAATAGTAACATCAAACCTTGCTACTAATTCACAAGTAGGTTGAGATGGATTCACTTCCGCTACAGCTTTCAGCTTACCGTTATCCACCTTGGTCTCAGGTGGCTCACATGGCTGATTTTCAAGATGAAAATCTCCAGAATGGAACTTCTGAAACAACACTTCGTTGATATTTTGAGCTGTCTGCACTGCATTGATTCTACAATGGAACTTATATTCGAAAATAACTCAAATTTTTGACTTATCCCTGGTTTTACAAAAATGTTCTAAAAAAATATGTGAAACTCCTGGGCTCAAGCAATCCTCTTGCCTCAGCCCTCCTGAGTAGCTGGGACTACAGGTGCATGCTACCACGCCTGCTTAATTTTTCTGTTTTTTGTAGGGATGGGGATCTCAGTCTTTTTCAGTCTGGTCTCGAACACCTGGCCTCAAGCAATCCTCCCAACAATGCTAGGATTCCAGTTGTGAGCCAATGCACCTGGCCAGGCATTAATTCCTCTTTTAAATATTTGATAGGATTTACCAGGGAAGTCATCTGGGCCTGAGCTCCTTGTGGGAAAATTTTTAATTATTTATTCAATTTACGTGTCTATTCAGATTTTATATTTCTTCTGGAGTGAAGCATGGCAGTTTCCCTTTCATGGAACTATCCATATCATCTAAGTTGTTGAATTTGTTGGCATAAAGTCTGGTGTAGTTTTCTTCACATTTCTTGTGTTTGGGGTTAGTTGAGATTCTTAGATACATGGGTTTATAGTTCTCATCAAATTTGGAGAATTTTCAGCCATTAGTTCTTCACATATTTGTTCTGTCCCACCCACTTTGGTATTCCAGTTATTATTAGAGTGCTTAAAGTTGTCCTTCAGTTAACTGATACTCTTCTTTCTTTCTCTCTCTCTCTCTCTCTCTCTTTGATTCTTTGTGTATGTGTGTGTGGTGTGTGTGTGTGTGTTTTGAGGGGGGGGTAGTTTTAATTGCTATGCCTTCAAGTTCAATATTTTTTCTGTCTAATCTGCTCTCAATCCCATCTAATATGTTTTTCATCTTAATACTATGGTTTTCATTTCTGTAAGTTTGATTTGGGTCTTTTGTATGTTTTCTATGTCTCTGCTTAACTTTTATAACATATGGAATGCAGTTTTAACTTTTAATGTTTTTCTCTGCTAATTCTAACAGCTGGATCAGTTGTGGGTCAGTTTCAGTTGATCGATTATTTTCTTTTAGTATGAGTTATCTTTTTCTGCCTCTTGGCATTCTTGATAATCTTTGAATGGATGTCTGACATTGTGAATTTTACTTTGGATGCTAGATACTTTCATCTTCCCTAAATCTTCTTGAACTTTGTTTGTGGATGCGGTTGAGTTACTTGGAAACAGTTTGATCCTTTTACTTCTTGTTTTTATGATTTGGTAGGTGGGTCTGTTGCAGTGCTCAGTTTGGGTTAACTTTTCTCCACTACCGAGGCAAGGTCTTCCTGAATGCTCAGTGTCCTGTGAATTAGGTGGTTTTTTTTTTTGTTTGTTTTTGTTTTTTATTATTCCAAGGTATTGTGAGGGTACAAACATTCTAGTTACACTTTATGTCTTTGCCTCACCCAAATACAGGTTAAAGGTGTGCCCTTCCCTCCCTTTAGTGCTCCCTGTGTCCTTTAGTTGTAGATTTGCCTCCCCCATCCCCCTAATCCCTGGAGAGTATTTCTGCCATGTGATCACCCTAGTGTTGATCAGTTAGTACCAAATTGATGGCGAGTACAAATGGATCCCGTTCTTCTGCTCTTGCAGTGCCTCACTTTGGATAATGGGCCTAAGTTTAGTCCAGGAAAGTATAAGAGGTGCTAGATCATCGTCATTTCTTATGATTGAGTAATAGTCCATTGTAAACATATACCAGATTTTAGTAATCCACTCATGGATTGACGGGCACTTGGGTTGTTTCCACATTCTTGCAATAGTGAATTGTGCTGCCA
>CAUYSK010019077.1:0-16086 GCA_963575035.1 Avahi laniger | reverse complement strand
CAGGTAAAATTAAATTTTATGATTTATTTAACCTCCTCTATATCCAGAATATTATCATTTTACCATGTAATCAATATTAAAAATTATTAAGATTTTTTTACTAAGTCTTTGAAAATCGAGTGTGTATTTTACACTTACAGCATATCTCAATTTGGACAAACTACATTTCGAGTGCTCAGTGCGGCTACTGGCTATGGTGCTGGGCAGCACAGCAGTCTGGAGGACAAAGTCCAAGGTCACACCCAGCTAGTTTCTTTAATTTAAATCTCTCTAGAGAAACTTAATCAGCTTTCTTGCCCTCCCCCCAATTTGAAACCACGTATTTCCGTCCCCTTTGTGCCATTTTTTTCCCCTGGCTCACTCTAATTACAGGGAGATGCTTGGTTTGGTCATAACTGCTAGCTCAGCAGCTTTCTACCAGTCCTGGCAGCTGGCGAGACCAACACACACTGCCTGTAAATGATAGTGTAAAGCATACTTCCAAATTTCTCCACGACAGAGTTTCCATGATTTTCTTTCTCTTGGGAGTAACTCAATGACATTTTTCAAAGCCAGGGTGACTTTTATAAGTCATTCTTTCTTAAAGTCCCATCCTAATCAATAGATTCTTTTTTATTTATTTATTTATTTTTATTTCAGACTATAACTGGGGTACAAACATGTAGGTTACATATATTGCCTTTGCACCACCAAAGTCAGAGCTACAAGTGTGCCCATCCCCCAAACAGTGAGCACCACACCCCTTACGTATGAATATACCCATCCCTTCCTTCACCCTCCCAATACCCAATGAATATTACTTCCATATGCACACATAAGTGTTGATCAGATAGTACCAATTTGATGATGAGTATATGTGGTACTTGTTTTTCCATTCTTGTGATACTTCACTTAGGAGAATGGGCTCCAGCTCCATCCAGGATAAAACAAGAGGTTTAGATCACCATTGTTTTTTGTGGCTGAGTAGTACTCCATGGTGTACATATACCACATTTTATTAATCCACTCATGTATTGATGAGCACTTGGGTTGTTTCCACATCTTTGAAATTGTGAATTGTGCTGCTATAAACATTCAAGTGCAGATGTCCTTATTATAGAATGTCTTTTTTCCTTTGGGTAGATGCCCAGTAGTGGGATTGCTGGATCAAATGGTAGTTCCACTTTTAGTTCTGAAGTACCTATCTTTTAGTTTTGAAGTATCTCCATATTACTTTCCATAGAGATTGTACTAGTTTACAATCCCACCAGCAGTGTATGAGGGTTCCTGTCTCTCCACATCCACACCAACATTTGTTGTTTTGATTTTTGATAAAAGCCATTCTCACTGGTGTTATGTGATATCTCGTTGTGGTTTTGTTTTGCATTTCCGTAATGATTTGAGATATTGAGCATTTTTTCATATGTTTCTTGGCCGTTTGTCTATCTTCTTTTGAAAAGTTTCTGTTCATGTCCTTTGCCCACTTTTTAATGAGGTTGTTTGATTTTTTTCCTTGCTTAAATATTCTTAAAATATTTACTAACTAGCAGTCTCCACATGACCTCAGCAGAACAAGTAGACATTATACATTTTTTATCTGATTTTTATACCAAATATACCTCTGATTTGATTAATGATGGTTCATTCTTTTTTTTTTTAACTAGTCAAATACTCCTCCAATATATCAGTTCCATTTTGAGCATTATTCACAAGGAAACATCAGTAAAGGTCAGATTCAATTTCTACTAAATATCAAATCTCTGACCATTGACCCCATTACTTGAATTATTAAGTTATAATCACAATACCAGGGAGAAAACAACAAAAGAATGGTGACAAACTCCTGGAGTTTGTTATGATGGACTTCACCCAAATTTGTAAGAATTGAAATTTGAATAAGGAAAAGATCACCCCATATTCTTAATTAAAGACCAGACCCCCACATCTTCCAGCGTTCTTGGTTAAGCGAAAGATAGAGAAGATAATACTTTTTTTGTTATCTTTTAGCAATCAAAGGATGGCACCACAAAACCAGCCCCTCTTCTGGAAGATAAATGAATTTTCCCAAATTCCTTTGACTTGATATCTACCTCACTATTTAACAGATCCTCTAAAATCTGCCATCTAAAAAACTTCAGGTGTGGGGTTGCATTTGGAATCAGAACGGTGTGTTGTGAGGACTTGTTTTCTTCTCTCACCTCACCACGTCCCTATAGTAATGCTCACTTAGATTCCCCCAAATCACGATCCTTTTGTCCGTTCCAATTCAAAGCCATTTTTATTTCTTTAAGTGGATATCTTGTGTTCATTTGAAAATGTCATTTAGCAGCTGTATTTCTGCTAAATAACCAGAAATTATAGTAGACTTCAGCCAAGTGGCTGAGTACCTAGGTTTTATTTCCAAGTGTGGTGCTGACTAGAAATGTTTTGATTTCATCTCCGATATTACTAGTTGGCTGAGAGTGGTGGATGGGCCTGGGGATAAGAACAGGAAAGGAAATATAAAATACAGTGGCGGAGGATCATCTGCTTCAGAAGTGCTTGACCTGGGGTTTTTATCAGAATCACCTAAGGAGATGTGAAAAATCCTGGTTCCCAGGCCCCCGTCCCACCACTCAGTTGGAGTTTCTGAGGACAGGGCCCAGGGAAGTGTGTGAGAACCACCTGCTCTTACTCAATTGCATCCATTTATCAAAGCTCAGGGAGAATTCTATCTGTAAATCATACCTCAGTAAACTTGTCCCAAAAACTATTTGTATGCATGCATTGAAATTTCTGAAATTTTTGACGCACCCTGCCATAGTGAATATTTGGCTATGAAACACTCTAGAGTCTGAAGATCAAGCTCACAGTTGAAACAATCGTTCGTTCACTCAATAAACATTTAAGGAGCAGTGCTAGGCATTGTTCTTGCCCTGGGAAAAGAGAGGTACACTGAGACACAGTACATGCCCCGAAGGAGTTTGTTTGATGCATAAGAACAATATCTAACAATTAGGATGCAGTGTGAAAAGTGTAATGAGTGTATCTACAGAGCAAAAAGGGAGGAGACCCCCCCCAACAAACACATACACACATGTGCACATGCACACATTCCCACGTCTACCCCACCGCCTTTTTGAAGGTGGAAGGGGTAGGCTGTGTTGGGAAGGTTTCACAGAGAAGCCACGGAACAGGAGTCCTGTGACATGAGTAGACAAGGAAATGAAAAATATGCTGCCTGTTTTTCAAAGACATAGCTCTCAACATTTGATTCCAAAGTATATAAAAAAAATTCATGCCTCCGTTTGTTTTTTAAGGGGATTTCAATAACCCCTGACGTGATTCAGTTTGCTTATCCTGACCTGCCAAGTCCCTGCAGAGGTCCTGGTGCTGGCCCCCAGCAGGCGCACAGCGTAGCAGGGGTGCTGAATTTCAGCAGTTTGGTCTCTTTTCTGACAAACGTTAGATACAGTTGTATCTTAGAGTAGATGTCATTGCACATAATTTTCTAAATAGCACCCAAGTTACTAATACCTCTGTAAGTTGCTTCCAAGTACTGAAAATCATTGCCCTTGAAGGAGAGCACATCTAAGAATGTCTATGATTTGTTCTGCTGGTATATGCCATGGTATGATTTGATTTTTATATTCTATAAGTAGGAACTCTTCTTTCTAAACTAATTTTTACTGTTCTTCATTTTTCAATATATCTGAGGTTCTGGAAGAGCAACTGGGCCAAAGATCAAATGATCATAATATTCCTTACTAAGTCTGTCATTCACATAGATGCAGAAAACAGCATTGTGTTTTCCTGGATATTGGGTGTTCTTGCAGGATTTAGGGAGCAGAGACTGAGAGTGGCTATTTATACTGCATTGAAAATATAGTCATTGCTGGGGTGGTTATTCAGCCAGGACCACTACTTTTCCTATAGATTTTACAGCTTGATGTGCAAATTACCGTTGTTGGTTACTTTGATCCTGTAGGACATAACTGGAAAATTTTCAACTTGACCCTTTGACTGTGTTGTAATAGGAAGGACAGCAAGAACTGGTTCACATATCGCATTGTTTAGAAGGCTGAATGATATTCCTAAGGGTGCCTGCTGCTTTGGACATTTTTGTGTTAATCTGCTTGCTTTCCAACCCTAAAAGCAATGTGCACTCCAGGCCCTGTTCCTTAAAATAGCCATTCTGATTGGAAGCAAAATAGATGCTGCTATGGGAGCCAGGCATGGGGTTAAACGGCAGGATGAACAGGGCACTCATGTTGGTCCCAGGAACGTGCTCGTGTCTGAGCCCCACTGCTGATCCACTCTGGGGTCTTGGGAAAGTCGCTGGCCCGCTGTGAACTGCATCTTCCTCATGTCCACCATGGCACTGTTTTGAGGATTAAAGGAGGCAAGAAACGTGATGCCAACATGATGCGTGACACTAGTAAATGCTTACTCTTTCAGGTCTCTTCACTTTTCCCTTTTTAGCTTATATATCAATCTTGTCATTCTCATATTTCAAAACTTTTCAAGGTTCTCTTTTCCCCTGAGAGAAGCCTAAACCCCCTAACCCAGCATTCACAGCCTTTTATGATCCGTCCAACCCACCTCTGCACCACATCCAACGTTTGCACTTCGTTTTTGATCCTGTAGCAAAAGCAAACCATTTCTGGGCCCTCAGTGGGCTTCGGGGACTCATTTTCTCCCTCTTGGGATGACTTTCTCTCATCTGTTAGAGTCTAAATCCAGTCTGCTGTAAGGCTCATCTTAAAGGCCGCTTCTTCCTAATCCCTCGAGCTAGAAAATTCACCCGTGTCCACCACTGTGTCTTTCTCATCATAGGTGCTTAGAAAACAGTAAGAAACGGGCTGAATATGTTCTAACATGTGCTAACATAACACTCACGAGAGAAACAGTAAAGATTACTTCCAGGTCGGCATTTCTATCAGGGGAAAAGCCTTTGCTAATGGTTTATCAGTCAGCTCAGGCTGCCGTAAAAAAATACCACGACTGGGGGGCTTACACATATAATTTTGTTTTCTCACAGTCTGGAGACTGGAAGTCCAAGATCATGGTGCTGACAGGATCAGAATTTGCTGAGCCTCTTTGCGTGGCTTGCAGATGGCCATCTTCTTGGTGTGTCCTCATCTGACCTTTTCTCTGTGCATGCACCCCTGCTGTTTCTCCCTCTTCCTGTAAGGACACCAGTCCTGTTGGATTAGGGCCCTACCCTTGTGAACTTATTTACCTTTAATTACCTCCTTAAAAGCCCTATCTCCACGTATAGTCACATTGGGGATTAGGGCTTCAACACATGAATTTTAGGGGGACACAATTCAGTCCATAACACATGGGTATAAAAATTCTACCAGAACCTCTGAGTGAGAGGGGAGAGAGAGAGAGCGCGCATGCGCGTGAGCGTGCGCGAGCAGGCCCCCCCTGTTGCCAGCATTCTCTTCCTCCTTGGCCTCATTTGGGAAACCCACAGAATAGCAAATGGCTTTGCTCCCCTGCAGTGGCCCTGCTTGGCCTGCCCAGTCTAGCTGCCTTCACATAGTCCCAACCTGCAAAGACACTGCCTCCACCCCACCGAGAGGCTCCCAGACACGTCCTGTCTCACCCAGCGGTTCCATCACAGCCCCCTCCTGGCCTCCAGCTGCCAGCAAAGCGGAGCAAGAGAGAATGAACCACAGCAGGGAAGAGAAGGAATTAGGGGACTGGAACAGGAGGGTGACATTTAGTTTTAAAAGAAAGAAATGCAGCCTTTCCTTTTGCTTCTCTGTTTAACATTGTCCACAGGGTTTTTTTCCTCCACATTTCTCCAGGTCCCTGATTCTGAAAGCACTAAAAGAGCCCCTTGCCTCCAGCAGTTGAGACAGTTGATAAGTGATGTGGGAGAATGCAGTCTAATTGGGTCCTTCATTAACCCACCCCTGACTTAACAGAGGGAGGCTGTTCCGTTACAGATAGTTTTTATTCTGCTAAATCAGACGCTCCTCATGCTGTATCATCTGCCTACAAATTAGCTTGAGGCACAAGCTTTGCATTATGCAAAGTATTTATTCTCACAGTTAATATGCTGGAAAGTGTGGTTTCACACTCTCCTGCCAGTACAGGGTTTCTCACCCCGAGTGAACCAGTTCACCTGGGGCACTTTTACAAAATACTCAAGCCTTGTCCTTGCTCCTCCCCACCCCAGTGAGAGTGGGAGTGTGGGGGCCCCTCAACCCTGTGCCATTAACCCCACGTCACCACTTCTTACCTTATTGCTTCCTCAGGGGTTTCTTATTAAGTTTTTTAAATATACTGTTCCTTTTTTTTTGCTTGACTAAACCCAGTGACCAATTTGCTTTTCTAACATTTTATCATTTTGTTATGGAAATTTCCAAATTTATAGAAAGTAAACAGTGTAGTATAATGGACCCCATGTGCCCTGACGCAGCTCCAATAGTGATCAACATTCTGCTATTCTTGCTTCATCTGTATCTGGATTATTGTTATTTTTTGACTAGTTCAATTTTGTTTCATAGATATGAGAGTGAGCTAACAATTGGTTACGTGTCCGTACCGCATACTGAATAGACTGCGTGTGAGGCATTGCCCACACCTTATTGCATTTGATCCCCTTGGCACCCCTGGCATCGTTACCCACGTTTTATAACTATGGAAACCGAATCTCTAAGAAATTACACACCTGCCCAAAGTCTCCCAGTTAGTAAGTGCTCAAGCAGGTATTCATGCCCAGAGGTATCTCAAAAGCATGCTTTCCCCCCTAAACTACACTTTACAAGAATTAAGACCATGGAAAAAAACGTATAGTTAAAACTTTTGTAGTATGGCTAGATGGATAGCTATGTGATGAAGCAAATGCGTTATAATATTAATGTTAGAAGCCAGGTGGTAAGTGTATGGATGTTCAATGTAAAATTCTTAAGCCTTTATGTTTGAAATTTTTCACAATAAAATATTGGGGGTGGAGGATTCCTACAGAAGCAAACCTTGTCTTAACTATCAAGCAGTGGACAAGACACAAGCTGTTTTCAGATACCTATCCTGTTGATATCTTCTCCAAAGAGACAGATTTGAGACTTGGTTGAATTTTAGCCTTAAAAATAGCAAGCCAAGGATAGAGATTACTTGGAGAGTAAGTAATCAACATTAACGGGTGAGTTCTTAGAGAACTCAGAAAACCAGATGCAGAAGCAAAGCCTCTCCTGGGGATGCCCCTCAACCGTGGGCTGACACGACAGCCCGGGAAGCCTCACTGTGCTGCGCGTGGAAAGCCGGGGCCAGTCAAAACGATAGACAATTCTTTTATCCAAGTCAGGCCACTTAGGTGGGATTCCATGATGATTTCTTTTTACCATGTACTGAATCAAACATTTTGTGCACATATAACCTATCTGTTAAAGCTGCTGCTTTGCGTGGAAGGGCATAATCAATTTTTTTATGCTACGTAAAAAACATTGAGCCACCCACACGACTCTATGGTGTAATAATGCAAGTCCTATTTTGGTGATGAGCTTGCCTGGCCAGGAGCTGCTGAGCAGTTGGGCGTGATGTTTGGAGGCAGAGATAGCCTGTTTAGGAGGTTCCCGAGGGCATTTTCTTGCTGAAGATCCAAGAAGACCCCGGGGGGCGGCCAGCAGGCCCCTCTCCCAGCCCTGCAGAGAGCCCCAGGGGTACCAGCAGCTACTGTTCTCCTTGCCAAGCTTGGCTGCCGTGAGCAGCACCCCCCACACGTACTTAAGTGCTTGAAGCCAAGTGTTCCTGGCCCAGGAAGGCTCTGCCCTCCTGACTTTGGGTTGCTGTGGAAGAGGGAGGTGCTTGGAGATGTGAAAGCCACCTCTCCAGAATCCTCCAGGGTCCTCACAAATTATAAAACTATGGTCACACCAGGAAGCCAAGACATTTCCAATACAACCTTTCCCATTGATTTCCAGCTTTACCTTCCAAAATTTCATCTGAATCTTGAGGCCCACATGACCCATTGGTATCCTACCATTATGCTGTTCTCCTTTCACTATACGTGAGCAGAACATAAAGCCCCAAAGAGGAACATGGCTTATGAGCTAACTACTCCATCAACTTCCCTCATCCTGAAATCTCTGGGCAGCACAGGCTAGAAGGAAGAATGTGCTTTGTAATCAGACCTGGGTGTGAATCCCAACACTACCATTACTGGCTTCGAGATTTTGGGAAAGTTGCTTCCCTTCTCTGAGCCCGGCTCATAAGATTATTGCAAGGTTTGAACTCAGATAAAGTATGTGAAGGCACCTAGCCAAGTCTGGCAAATATCAGGTGCAACTGAGTGGTGGTTTCCCTTTTCTGTCGCATGTGTGATACATTGTAGATATCTGCCTTCAGGCCCTGTCCCTGCCACTAGCTGGTGGTGTGAACACACCTCACGTCTTTGTATCTCTGCACTGCAGTTTCATCATCTGAAATGAACTGCCTGTTCTCCAAGATGTTGTGGGGTTTTCAAAATTTATACTATTTAGTTGCTCCTTAGGGAAGCCCCTAAGATTATGAAAGCATAGGAAAGTCCTGAGCATGGGCAGTGGGCAGCCCAGAAAGGGTGAAGGCTGGGGGTGGACAGGAGACTGTGGGATTGGTGAGATTCAGGTAGGCAGTGCAGGGGAGAAATGATCAAAGTGAGACTGAAATCAAAAGGTTGGCATTTCTAAAAACTGGCATTGCCCTTAGGAAATTTTACCAAGGAAGACTTAGTTACCCCACAGTGAGGAATGTGGGTGCCTGTGTTCTGGTCACTTCCCCACCGGAAGCCTAACTGCAGCCTGGGTCCCACGTGACTCCCCGCTGGGGGAGGCTCACAGGCGGTTTGAGCCAGGAGACCACCGCAGCATTGCTGCCCACGTGTTACTGCCTCCTTCCAGAGAATGACTTCCGCTGTTAGTACACGTGATCTCGCAGTCGGGAGAGCTGGTTCACTCGGTTTTGCATAACACACACTAAATTTGTTAGATTTGCAGTGGAGCCTTGCTTGCAAATCTTCTCTCCTTGTTGGTCCCTCCTGCTGCAGTCGTCCAGGCACGTGGGACACATGTCCTTTCTTCTCTGCAGCTGCAAGGAGCCCAGTAGTTGGGTTTCCCTAAATACAAGCAGATGGACGTGAACAGGAGGAGTGTGGAGGCAATTAGAGGATTCTTCCTCCAAGCGGTGCGGGTTTGCTCTCTCTTTGGGTGTATAGCTGTTCTTGCTCATTTTTATCTTCCATTTGGGTTTTGTCAGGCTGTTAGCTTTTTTTTCTGGCTGCTTTTTGCTGCTGGTTGCAGGAGCTTGCAAAAGGGAGTGGTTTGGTTGCTTATTGTTTGGAGTCAAACTTTTCACAGTGAGGTATGGGTGATGCAGGATGATGATGATTCTTCATATTTGTAAGATATTATGCAACTTGAAGAATGTTTTCACTTACGTCACTGTCTCACTTGGTCTGGACAGAAGCCCAGAAAAAAATGGAGGCTCTACTCACTCTGCTAGAGTCAGAGCTTTCCCTTATCTTTTACACCATCTCTAGTCAAACCACAAAGGGGAGAGTAATCAAATGAAAACTGCAGCCTTCTGCTTGCTTTCTTTTCTCTTTCTCCTTTCAGTCAATCATTTAAATATCTCTCAAACACTTTCCAAATGCTCTGCTAGATTCTCTGGTGACAAATAATTGTAGCAGACAGTCTCTGCCATCTTGGAAGTTCTACCATAGTTGGGGAAACAGGACATACAGCTGGATGAGTGAGCAAATGAATGAGTATGTAACATAGCCCACCAAAGTTCTGAAAAGCAAGAACTAGGGAGGAGCCGAAAGGTCCCCAGGCCTCCATGGGGATGGGCACAGAGGGTGCAGCACCCTCAAGAGTGCTTGGGTGCCTGGGAACGAGCAGGTGAGAGGGTCTGGCACTGTCGTGGATTGCCCGCATTCGAGATTTACCATCCATTAGTGTCCCTGAATGAGGGCCAGAAGTGACAGAAAAAGCCATGTGGATACTATATGTATAAGCTGAGAAGGGTGGGCAGGAAAAATGTCATCCTTTGCTCTTAACAGTGAGACAGACAAAGGGAGGGTTGCTCACAAAATTGTCAGGAAAAGTACCAGTGAAATCACCCCACCTTAAGAGATCTGTCTCCTGGATTTGAGAACTTACTGTATCGTAGACCTGTGCTCGGGGCTGGGAGAAGGCAATGGGGAGAATCAAAGAGATTCCTGACCATGCACAGGAAACAATGAAATGACATCAATGTCCCACTTGCACATGACCGAGTGCTGGGGATAAGCCAAGGAATTGAGAGGGAGGGACCGGTTGGGGCCTGAGGAGCTGAGGCAGAGGCTCACTAGAGGGGGCAGACTCGCGTGGAGTGTGGCCAGTGGACGAGATGTGGGAACAGCGTGGACAGTTGTGTGGAGATATTATATGTACTGTCCTGGCGGGAGAGTGTGTCGGGGCAGAGGGAGATAGGCAAAAAAGGTGTAGGGACAGTGTTGTGGAAGGTTCAGAGCCAGAGAAAATTGCTGAGCAGGGAAGTGACAGAATGAAGGTGTAAATAGAGCTTTTGCCCATGCCCACAGTTCTCGTTCATGTCCTGCTGTCCCAGGGGCCAGACTGGGCTCTGCACTGTCCCCGCTGATGGTACGAGAATAAGCCCCTTCCTGAGATGGCATCAAGCCCTTTCAGCCTCTCCTGGGGGCACTGACAGACCCCAGGCCAAATGCCCAGTGCAGAACAGGAGTAAGAAAAGAATATCCTACAGTATAATTGTCACCGGGACACTTTGTCGGTTGTTTTGACTGCCAGGAAAGTGCACTTAATTTGTTAACGTTTTGGAAACTGCCAAAAGTTTGTGCCTTATAAACTGCAGGTGTTTTCATTATGATGGATTTTAAAAAATAATATCCACATTAATATACACTCCCAGGGTAGATAGAGTACTTAGAAATACCGGAGAGCATGAAGGACAAAAGTCACCTGTGATTCCATCACACAGAAATAATCATGCATATTGTTAATATTTTGTTCAATGTCCTTTCCTGATGTAAATTTATTTTTTTATTTCATAATATCATGGGGTACAAACATTTTGGTTGCATAAATTGCTTTTGTACAGTTTGAGTCAAGTTATTGTACCTGTTAGGTATGAACTTAACCATCCTCTCCTCCTCCCTCCCACCTGCTTGATTTCCGATGAATGTTATTTCCGTATGTGCACGTCAGTGTTGATCGCTTAGTTCCAATTTAATGTGAGTACATATGGTGTTTGTTTTTCCTTAGAAATTTTTAAAAATGATTTAAAATGGTACTTAATGTTTTATGTCCTACTTTTTTAACATGGCAATGTACCCTGAATATTTTTGTGTCAACAAACTTATTTCACAATATGATTTTAGTGCTATCTACTATTTCATTATAGGTATGTACCATCATTTGTTTAACCAATCACATAGAAAATCAGTCTCCTGTTTTTGCTCACTTTGGTGTGTCTAGTGGGTTAGGTTTTTAACATTTTTAAAAATATCATAACAATATTTTCAGACAACCTTGTTTTTATTGAGTTAATTGCTGAGTCAGATTCGAGTGAATATAGAACATTCTCCATAGTTTTATCTCATTTTTATTATTACTTCATCATAAATGATACTAAATCAACCCTCTGTAGAAAAAAAAATTACACGTGCCATAACGTGCTTCTCTAAGACAGTTAACAACACGGGCAAACCAGGCCCCACGCCGATGGGTGTACCCGAGTGTGGGGGTCTTGATTAAACCAAGTGGTTCCTAGAATTTAAGTGTCATCCTGTGCTTGGTTGAAGTAAATTTCAACAGATATTTTTTCAAGTAACCCTCAATATTACCTTCATGTAGGTGAAGGACCAAGCATTCAAGAACTTTTTTAACCCTGTCTCTCCCTACTTCTTGACCAATGCCCCTCTTCACAACTCCTGTCTCCTTCCCAAGGTGGGATGCCATGTTGGAGGGCTGCTTCCTGCTGACTTTATTATAAGCTGTGTAGAAGAGAAGGTGTAACAGTATTTTTCCTTTGAAGCAAAGTGTGATTTGCAGAGGCCGGGACTTCCTGCTTGTATTTCTTTTCCAGTAATAAGTGTGATTCACCATAGTTCAAGGTAGCCCCATCTACAACACCTTGTTTTTTTCGAAGCGGGATTTTTCCATGGGAATAGAATGGAGAGGACTCCTGTAAGTCTTCCATGAAATTATGCTCCCTACCTCTCAGAGTTTTGCAATATAATTAGGTTACTTTGTTTTTCCTTAATTATTTTTTTTTTATCCTGCACTTATCTGGGTGAGGTACCTTTTGAAGAGCAGGAGATGAAGGTTAAGAAAAATAAGCATGGTGTTCTATTTTTCATTAATTACTTTGTCTAATTGTTGCTGGTGCATAGGAACACAATTTTTCATATTAAACTAATACTTGGACATTTGCTGAAATGTTTTATCAATTCTAATAATTTATCTGCATTTCTCTTAGATTTTTCTGTGTAGCCAATCATATAATCTATAAATAAATATGTTTTTGTTCTTATTTTTCTATCTTGCATTTTTTATTTATTTTTATTTCTTGTTCTGCCCCTCTGGCTAGACATGCAGTACGGTGTTATAAAGAAATAGGGACAGCACAACCTTAGCTTGCTACTGATTTTAAGGGGAAGGCTGCTAACATCTCACCATTGTGCATGATGCTTACTATTGGATTTTGGTAAATACTTTTTATTAGATTAAGAAAGTTCCATTCTGAGCCTAGTTTGCTAAGAATTCTGTTTTTGAAAATTACAAATAAGTGTTAAATTTTATTAAATGCTTTTTCTGTATGTATTGATAAGATCCTACGGGTTTTCTCTTTTAATCTGATAATGGAGAAATTATTGTCAATTTTTAACATTAAATCATCTTTGCATTATTGATAATAATCTAGATTAGTCATAATGTATTTTATGCACTATTGGATTGTTTGCTAGTGTCTTATTTAGAATTTTTAAATAATGCATTCATAGCTGAGATTGGTCTATAATTTTCCTTTCCTACTATCTTTGATTTTGGTACTAAGGTTATACTAGTGCTTATTCACTTTCTAACTTTTATTTTTCTTTTGGTCTAAAAAACAGGTTTTTATCTTTAAAACCATCTGTACCTGATGTTTATTGTTTTTGTTTTTGGTGGAGGAATGAGTAGATTTTTAACTAATGCATCAATTTCTTTAATAATTACAAGACTACTCAGCTTTCTCCCTATTCTTGTTTCAGTAGTAAGTTGAATATTTATGTGAAATTATTCATTTCACTGACATTTTCAAATTTAGTGGCATATAATTTTTCATAGTACCGTATGCTATTATTTGTTAATCTCTGCTGAATTCGTAGTTATGTTTCTGCTCTTGCTCCTACTGCTATTATTTGTACCATTTCTGTGTTTTTCTTGATCGGTTTGGTGATTTGTCTGTCTTATTAATTTTTGCAAATAAATAGCTTTTCCTTTTTCATCTTCTCTAGTGTATCTTTGTTTTCTGATTTTAATTTCTACCCTTTATTATTTCCTTCTTCCATTTTCTTTGGATTTACTCTTGTTTACTTTCTGACCTCCTAAGTTAGATACCCATTAATTTTCAGTGTTTTTTTTTTCTTTCTAGGATAAGATTTAGTATTTCCCTCTAAGTAATGTTTTAGTGGAATCTGACACGTTCTAATATGAAGGCTTATCATCACTCAGTTAAAAGAATGTTATAATTACCATAATTGCTTCTTCTTTGATTCATGAGTTTTATTAGCAGTGTCATTTTAAATTCCCAAATGAATGAGAATTTTTAGTAATCATTTTGTTACAGATTTCTAACCAAAAAATCTATTATGGTATGAGAATGTTGTTTGTATGATACCAAATCCTCAGAATTTATCGAAACTTAGTTTGTGGCCTAGTATGTGGTCAATCCTTTTTTTTTTTTTTGGTCAATCCTTTTTCAATATTCCATGAATTTTTTTTAGTGCATATTCTCTGACAAGGGCTGAGGAGATAGAATTCTAAATATGCCTATTAGATTAAACATCTTAATTGTGTTGTTCACATCTTCTATGTCCTTATTAATTCATTAATTTCTAAGAGAGGTGTTATTAAAATTCCCCTCTGTTTATCAGTCTGTCCTTATAATTCTGATGATTTTCTTTCTACATGGTTATATCCATTTCCTAGGAAGAGTATTAAGGAACTTTTCATTGACATTATCCTCCTTCCTCAAATTGTGGATTTTTTTCCTTTGGCTTCTAAGCAACTATGAATCCAACCTATCAGAAGCCCTGGCCTAAAGGCATTCATTTCCAGATCACCTTGTTAACTTCCACACTATGGCCATTTTAGGAGAAAAAACAAGTATCATAAAATCATAACGCTATTATGCTTAAAGAAGCCTTAAAACTCATCGAATCCAATGAGTATCCATCCAGACTCCATCAGAACATCTCTAGTGTCAAGATATTTGTCATCATCTTTGTGATGTTCTCATTATTCAAAATGAGTCCTAAGAAAATATTCTTCCGTATAACAACCAATCAGTTGTTTTTTTTAAGACAGCTTAAATATTGTCTTCTCAAAGCAAAACAATTTTCAGTTTTGTATTAGTTTTTCCCAACATAATTCCAGGTCTTTTTAACATAACAATTACTGTTATCTGAACGAGTGCTAAATTCTGTGCAGTTATGGCTTGAGAGACTGTCAAATTACACACACACACGGGAGGAGGGCACTGGTGTGTGTGTGTGTGTGTGTGTGTGTTATAAGGAATGTTTTATTGGGTAATTATTAAAGAAGCCCCTCAGGAAAACATCCTGTATTGAAGCTAAGACCAACTGACCCTATCATATTATTTCTCATTCTCAAGAAAGCAAGTGAGAATCAGAGACTGTGACCCTTGCCCATTGTTCTTAAGCATGTACACCAGGATCTGTGTGATCCTTTTCCTGAAGATAAACAACATACTGCACAAGGAAGGAAAACAACACATAATTTTCCTATTTTTAAAAAAAGAAAAGATCCATCTTGGTTTAGAAATTATGCTGGCTTGCTTTTTATATATTTCTAATAGAGAATAAGGAGAAACTTCCCCTTCATTTGCCAACATGAGGTAAGTGTTATGTTTGGAAGTTCCAGAGATCACAGTTTTATACACTGAGGGAAGGTAATAAAAGGTGTCGGATGCCCCAGTCCCCCATGGGAACTGTACCCCACTGTGCTTGCAGGGAGTTAGCGGTAGGCCATAGGCACACCACCCCTTACCCCCAGGATCCTTTCCAACCATCACAAAAGCAATCCCCAGCATGGGGCCCAGAACTACTCAGACAGTTGAGGAGTCCCACCTTCAGACAGACAATGCAAGAAATATCTTCATATGGTTTAGCATTGTATTTGGTAAGGAATAGAGGGACAGTGTTGTCCTTTTGACTAGTCTCTGCCTCTTGGTGCCTAAAAGTTTGTTATCATTACGATTTAAAAAAATCAAAATTGCATGTTATGAAGAATGGGTAAATGTAGCCTCTGGTTCTGCAGGTCCTTCACTGTGTCTTCTTGTTAACCTCCGTGGCTCAGCCTAAATAAGGGAGGGCCTCCGTCATGATCCCCAAAACCTCTCTTGGTTGCTAAGCAACTTTATCCAACATGTTTATATCAAAAGCACCCATGTTTCTCAGTGTTTCTGGAGTCCCAACTTGAGTGAGGCCAGAGCTAATGCTATATTTCAGTAAATACCACATTAGCTCACACTTTTAAGCAGCCATGGCAAACAAATGACTCAAATTGAAATTACTTTCAGCTAGCACCCCCCCACACACTCTTTTTCACACATGCTGCTGCTAAACCACATGTCCCCTGTCCTGTTCTGAAGCAACTTTTTTTTTATTCAGGCCCTCACGTTTTTCCTTATTAATTTTATCATGTCAGTTGTGGCCTATTACTCCAGCCTAGCAAGATATTTTTGTTTTGTTTTTTTGTTTTTTTTTTTTTTGAGACAGAGTCTCACTCTCTTGCCTGGGGCGAGTGCCGTGGCGTCAGCCTAGCTCACAGCAACCTCAAACTCCTGGGCTCAGGCAATCCTACTGTCTCAGCCTCCCAAGTAGCTGGGACTACA
>CAUYSK010019076.1:0-20738 GCA_963575035.1 Avahi laniger | reverse complement strand
GGGCTCAAGCGATCCTTCTGCCTCAGCCTCCCGAGTAGCTGGGACTACAGGCATGCGCCACCATGCCTGGCTAATTTTTATATGTATGTTTTTGTCCAGATCATTTCTTTCTATTTTTTAGTAGAGACAGGGTCTCATTCTTGCTCAGGCTGATCTTGAACTCCTGACCTTGAGTGATCCACCCACCTTGGCCTCCCAGAGTGCTAGGATTACAGGCGTGAGCCACCGCACCCCGCCTGAAAAAACTGTTTCTTCTCAGCACCTTCAATCTGCTGCTATCAGAGTGGTACCAGATAAAGGGTCCAGGAGGTGGTATGAAAATGTGACCTACCACAGAGACCCTAGAGGTGGCCTGTGGAGTTTCTCCCTACCCCTGGCCAATCAAGGGACCAGAGAGGAACAGACATGAGAAGGACAGAGTGCTGTTTTCAGAAACCCTTCTGGAGGGAGGATTATCTCTTTACTGATGTGGATGAGAATGCTTAGTTGCCGGGCATCATGGCAAGGCGGGGGGCCTTTGGAGTGGTCAGATAGGGGGACAGGGCAGAGCTGGCATAACTCAGGCTGTTGGGGCCAGTGGTGGGCGTGTTGACAGGGCTGAAGGCAGAGGGTGGGGAGAGGGTGGTCAGCACCACACTACCCTCATCCAGGGAGCGCTTGTAGGGGACTGGAGCATCATTTTGGAGGTCCTGGAATGCCAAGTAGGCCTGGAATATCTGTGGGCAGAAAAGGG
The DNA here is from genome assembly GCA_963575035.1 of Avahi laniger. Taxonomy (NCBI): domain Eukaryota; kingdom Metazoa; phylum Chordata; class Mammalia; order Primates; family Indriidae; genus Avahi; species Avahi laniger. The sequence goes on along the minus strand of CAUYSK010019076.1, from coordinate 20,005 downwards.
TATGCTGAAGGCTGGCTTGGGCTGGGCAGGGGGGAAAGGGACTGGGCTGGTGACTGGCGTGGAAGGGAGAAAAAGGGTGTGCTGACTGCTCACAGCCCAGGGGCACCTGGCCCAGGCCTGATTCCTCATGCTGGGCTGCCCCTGCTCAGAGGAAGGGGCACCTAGAAGGGACCAGCAGAGGCCCTAGGAGAGCCCCCCACCCCTGGCTCCTAGGGGAGCTAAGTGAGAGCAGGAATGTGTTAGCCTTTTCACCAACCCTGCCCCCCCACAGAAATGCCTCCCAGGGGAGGAGTTGGGGAGGGGCTCATCCTTACCCAGACGAGGATGGAGAAGAACGTGAAGGCGATGGCCACCTTGGCACTGCTGCTCCCCAGGAGGAACTGTTTAGGTGGAGAAAGCTGCCACTGGTTGGCCAGGAAGCAGAAACCCACGAACCAGATGATTGCCCAGAGGACTGTGGCACGGCAAGGAGAGAAGAGGGGTCAGGAGAAAGCTTGTTCAGGCAGGGCCGCTGAGGCACAGAAGAGACCCCCACCAGTTATTCCCCAGTCCCTTCGAGTCCTCCCTAAAGTGACCCACTGGAGTAGAGCCGTGCTATCTGCACAGGAGCCTCCAGCCGTGTGTAGCTATTAAAGTTTCAATTTATTAAAATAGAATTTAAAAAAAATTCAGCTCCCTGGTCACACTGGCCACATTTCAAGAGCCCCGTGGCCAAAGGTGGCTGGTGGTTCCCGCAGCAGAGAGCTCAGGGACAGAACATTTCCACTCTCACTGAAAGTTCTCCTGGATAATGCTGGATTCAATGACCTATGAGGACTCGTTGGCCCTGAGAGGCTGGGACTGGCCTGATGGGGAAGAGGAGGCGGGGAACAGTTGAGATAAGCCAGACTGCAAGGAAGGAGGCCAGGGCCTGAGGAAAAGGAATGTGCATTTATTTAGCACTTACTGTGTGCTGGGCTCTATCAAGAGTGTTCGGCAGTGGTTAGGAGGCAAGACTTTGCTTTGAAGTGCTTGACCTGCCACTCGGTAGCTGTGTGCCCAACTATATCACCTCCTCAAGCCTCAGTTTCCTCCTCTGTAAAATGGGAATACAAACAGGACTTACCTCCTAGGTGGTTCTGAGGACTATACGAGAAGAGGCGCTTGGAACACAGACTCTGTGCCTGACACGTGGGAAGCACACATGTCAACATTACGACAGGCCTCCTTTATCTCATTCCGTCCCCAGAAAATGCCTGCGAGGTAAGGGTTTTCATCCCAGCTTTTACTGAAGCTCAAAGAGGGGAAGAGACTTGCACAGCCCACAGAGCGGGGAGGTGCTGGGGTTGAGATTTCCAACCCGGGTCTGTCTGGCTCCATCCTCTGAACCCCACTTCCTGACACTGCGTGGCTTTTCAAGAAATGTTCTATGAACAAGGGAGGTGAATCTGAGGAAAGAGCCGGGCAAAAGGGAGGCTTCTAGAGTTAGCCTGGGGGGTCAGAAGAAGTGATCCTTACACTGGGTCTAAAAGGTGAGTAATAATTCCCCAGGAGGGAACAGCAGGTGCAGACAAGCAGTGAAAAGCTGTGGGCCACGTGTGGTCAGATGCCTCCTGTTGGCAGGGCCGTCAGAGAGGAGGCCGGCTGGGTGGCGAAGGGCTGTGTCCTGGGCGCCCTGGGGAGCTGGGAGGGCTGTGAGCAAGCAGAGGGTAGCTCTAGGCAGGAGGTCTTGGGGGCTCACCTGCCAGGATGAAGTCCAAGAGCTGGAAGGCCGTCTTGAAGCGAGAGCTGGCGATGCGGTTGTCGTGGGCGTCCAGGACCAGGAAGACCAGGCAGCTGAGGAAGGCCAAGAAGCCGGCTCCCACCGCGAAGCTGCAGGCCTCGTTGTTGCTGTTGAGGACGCAGCGGAGCTGTGGATTCTCCGTCTTGTTCTGGTAGCCGTCAGTCAGCAGGGAGGAGAAGATGATGAGGGAGAAGACCTGTGGATCCAGGGGCCAGAGAGGAGCTCAGCGTGTCCCCAATGCCATTCCTCCTCCCTGGTGCTGACAGTCCAGCCAAACACCTGGTCACTGGGCCATCCTGGCCCCCTCCCTCCCTCCCTGTCCCAGCCTCAGAGCCCTCAGCCTCCTGCCCCTCATTCCCTCTGCTCCATCCTGACTCAGGCCTCATCCTCTCCCCCTGGACCCTCATTCCAGCCTCTTCCCAGCCTCCCTGCCTCCAGTCCAGCTCCCACATGGCCTAGGGGGCTCTTTTGACATGCTGTCCCCCTGCCCTCAGCCCTCCATGGCTCCCCAGTGCCCAGGACTGAGTCCCATTCACACAGCCTGGCTTTAGAGGCCCTGCATGGTCCCCATTCTCCTTGCTCATCTCTCCCACTCACCCCTGCCTTGCTCCATACTTCCCTTCTGCCACCAAACCTGGTACCTGCTACCAAACCCAGGTACCAATATAAAATGCTTGGCATGGTGCCCAGGACGGAGGAAGAACAGAATAAATGTTTGTTGTCGTGATTATTCCCTCTGCCTCCAAGCCCTTCCCTCTGCCGGTGACTTCTTTCTCCTTCCTCACCAATTCCTATTCGTTTTTGAAAATAATAAATTTGTGAAATAATCCAAATATACGGAAAAGGATGGAGAGAAATGTACCAGACTCCTAGTGCCAACTACCCAGAACTAACAAATATTAACATTTTGCCTTTTTTTTTTTTTTGCTTCAGGACTTTTTAAAAAAACAAATACAACACTGATATGGTAACTCCATCCCTCTCATCTGTGCATGCTGCATACAGTCTGTGTCTATGCTTGTCTTGTATGATTACTTATTAAATGCCACTGAAGTACTCTACAAACACTAGCCTAGATCATTCTTGTGACTACACTAGGGCTTAGGCACTGCTAACAGCCCCAAGTTTTAGATAATGAAACTGAGGCACAGAGAAGATGGGGAGTTGCCTGAACTCAGCTGGCTAGTCAGTGGCGAGCCTGGATTTGAACCAAAGCAGCCTGGCACCTGGGTCTGCTTTGACCCCTTGCTTTACTACCTCATGCTGGACCAAATGCCTTGAAGACAAGGGTTCCTAGCAATGAAATTTGGTGAAAATTTGAAGCCCCAATTATTTGTCCCAGATAGTCACAATGCAGCATGGTGAGGTCTATGCCAGACACAGGAGCCAGTGTGTGTAAGGGGTGGGGGGTAGGAGTTGGCCCAGGAAGACTTTCCGGATGAGGCAATGCTTATAAGGAGTGTTGAAGGGTGAGAAAGGCTAAGGAATAGGAATGTTGTCTGGAGGGCAATAGGGAGCCATGGAGGGCTGTGAGTAGGAGATGAGCAGGGTCAGCTCTGGGTGCAGATGTAGAAAGACTCTCTGTGTGGAGATGGGTCGAAGGGGTGAATTCAGAGGCTGGGAGGCCAAGAAGGAGGCTGAGGCCTGGGGTGGGGGAGAGAGTGAAGGTTTGAGTAGGGACTGAAGTGGGGCAGGATTTAGGAGGTACTAATAAGGTGAGATCTGAACTGGACCTTGGACAATGGGGAGTTTTTAGGCAGACAAGAGGAGGAAGGGCATTCTAGGCAGAGCAGACAGTATATGCAAAAACCAGATACTGCAGAGCAGGGCTTCTTCAGGGATAAGAAATAAATCTCATTTGAGGGATCCAGTATGAGATGAGGCTGGAAAAGTGAGAGGGAGCCAGACCATGAGACCATGAGGGAGCCAGGGGCCCTGGCTTGGGGAGCCATGGTAAGGGGTTAATTTTATGCATGGAAGGATTCTGGGTAACAGATGGTCAGGGTCAGACCTGGGGGCCAGAGAAATCCTCTGGGGTCATATGGCTGATGGACTGGAGGTGGGCAAGAGGCCAACAGACCTGAGAGGAGGCTGGTAGGGAGGCCCAAGTGAGAAACACTGTGGCTGGAGCCCTGGGGAATACAGTAACATTCAGGATGTAAAGTAGGATTTGGTGATTGATTGGAGGTGGCAGTGCTGGCAATGGGGGCTGGTGGAGGGACAGATCGAGGGAAAGGGAATGTTGAAAATTTCCCCTTTAGTAGCAGTGGAGCTCCTCCTGGACAGGCTCCACATGGGACCCTTCTCTCCATCCACAGCACCCAGCACCGGACTAGACCTCAGCAAAAGTGTGTTGAAAGAGTGAATGATTCTGGCTTCTTCTTTGCTCTCGCCCTGCCCTTCGGAGTGCGGACGGAGGAGGCAAAGGACTGCTTCTGAGCTCCTCAGCTCCCTTCATTCTCCTCCCTCCTTTGCCTTAATTGTCTTCTCTAAACAACAACAGCAGCAACAACCTGAGCCCCTCTTTTTGCCTTGCACTTTAGCATTAGCCAAGGGTATTCACATCCGTAGTCTCGTTTGATCCTCACAGCACCCCTCGGAGGGAGGCTGTCAGATGATTCCCCTGTTTAGGAGCTGAAGAACTGAGTCCACAGAGGAGGAGCGCCTTGTCCTGCTGGTTTAAGGCAGAACCAGGTGGAGGACAGGAAAACACATCCATCATTTTTGAGCCCATATTCATTTTACCTGCACTACCTCCCTGGAACCTCACACCAGCCCCACGCGGTAGAGGTTATTAATTCACTTCTGTTTTACAGGTGATAAATTGAAGCCATTAATGTGGGGCGGAAGGAGCCAGACATGTCTGACTCTGCCAGCTGTGTGGCCGTGGGCAAATCACTCACCTCTTGGAGCCTCAGTTTCCCAGTCTGTTTCTATGCTACAAAGAGGGGGAATATGGGGGTGGGTTCTGGGCTCCAGGAGGTGCTCAGAAAAACAGTAGCTTTTGTGACTCACCCAGAGAGGCTCTCAAGGTCAGTCAGCAGAGGAGAGGGGATTGGAATCCAGTCCTCCTGACTTCCAGGTGGGAGGGCTGTCTACTGACCCTGAAAACCTTGGACTGTGGCATGAGCCCAGGACACTGGAGACTCTAGGAGGGAGACTCAGCTGGGCCAGAAGGACCCATGCCTCTGAAGCCTGAGTCCAATCTCTTTCCATGCCCTCCCTGGCCTGTCCCCAGGGAAAGAGCAAAGATTCATCAGTTAAGGCACCAGCTGGCAGGCGGCAGAGAGAAGGACAAGAGCACCAGCTGCCCAGAGACTCCCTCCTGAGGAGCCGGGCCAGGGGGGAAGGAGGAGAGGGCAGGCGGGAGGGAGGATGGAGACAGCGGGCAAAGTCCATGACCAGAACGTCTGGCACGGTTTGTGGCCCTTCCTTCCCCATCCCCCTGACACAGTCCACACCAGCTGGGCCTCCTTCTCCCTCTACACCGGCCCTTCCTTCTGAGGCTTTGGACAGGAGTGGGTGGATCCAAGCTTGACTTGCTCACCAGCTGGATGATGTCCTTGGGCAAGTCACTCAACCTCTGTGAGCCTCAGGTTCCCCTTGCGTTAAACAAGGATAATAATGCCCATGTCATAGATTTGTGATGAGGAGTAGAGGAGCTGACACCAGCCAGGGACCTGGCACTGGGATGTGTTATTTGAAATTTCACTCTTCCCCTGGGAGAGAAGGACAATGGACACAAGTCCCCATCACCCCAGGCCCCCAAAAGCCATCTTTCTCCTTGCTCACAAGTAATGATTTGTTCCAATAACAATCACTGTTTAAGGAAAGATCAGTACTTGCCAGGTCCACGCTAAATAGTTTATAGACATTACCTTGTTTCATTTTCACAAGTATCCTTCCTATGAGTAGGGTATTAGGATCCTCGTTTTACAGATGAGGTTCAGAGAAATCAAGCAACTGGCTCAAGGTCACACAGACACAGGGTGGGCATGCAAACTATTAAACAAAACAGGGCATTTTGAGAATGAAAGGTGGTGCTGTTGACAGTCACATCAGGGTGGCCAAGGCCTATGCCGCCCTGCATGGACAGTACATGGCTATCCAGGATCCTCAGCCAGGCCTGTCTGCTCCCTCTCCAACCTCAGGCTGCAGAAGGGGCAGGGAGGAGATATTCTGGATTAGGAATCTAGGGGGAGACCCTGGGGACTCCACCTACTCCTATGACCCTGATCAAGTCTCATCTTCTCCCTGGGCCTCAGTTTCCAATTCCTTCAGGAGCAATGGAAGCAGCACAGGTTAAAGACCACAGCCACAGCTCTAACTCCTCATGTACTGAGGTCCAGAGAGGAGCAGCGATTGCTTCAAGGTCACACAGCAAAGTCTGGGCTGAATGAGGATTTGACCCCAGGTATTCAAATTCTTTGGGAATGCATGTAAAGCCTTTGGCACAGTGCCTGGCACAAAGTGACTACCCACCATCTGGTACCTTAGGTCTCCATTACATATTCCCTTCTTAGAGGCCCCGACCCCTACTTCTCCCCTCCCCCTCCCTCCCCTACCTGAGACGTGGAAAATGAATGGGCTCTGGCATCTCACAGACCCCACTTTCAATCCTGGCTCTGCCTCTTACTTTGTGACATTAGCCAATGCTGTCCAATAGAACTTTCCGGCATGATGAAAATGTTCCATACCTGTGCTGTCCCATTTGAGAGCCACCAGCCACACGTGGCTGTTGAGCACCTAAAATGTGGCTATTGTGACTGAGGAACAGGATATTTTAATGAGTGCAAATTGAAGTAGCCACATGTGGCTGCGGCTACCCCTTTGGACAGCACAGACTTAAAAAATTTTCTTCTCTGATCCTCTCCTTTCTTATTTCAGAGATGGGGCACATAGCACCTACTTTGGGGGGTTGTTTCTGACTCTGCTAATAACCGGTGGCGGCTGTTAGTTCCCTTCTGCTTCATCTCCCATCGGACCCTTCCTCCCCCACTCCTTCCCACCCTGTGTCTGTCCCTGTCATCCAGGGGCGCAGGCGGGCAGCAGGAGGCCTCACCCCTGCGAAGATTCGTGCAGTCGTCTTGGGCCTCTTCAGAAACTGCGCGGCCTCGCTGTCAGCCAGGTCCTGGAGGCTTTCGGGGATGTGCATGGTGGCTGTTCTCCTCCTGGGGCCCTGGGAGGCGGGAGCCGGGGTGCTGGGTGCCGCTGTCTGGGGGTTCCAGGCCCGCCCGGGGCTCGGCTGTGCAGGACGACACAGATGGGGGAGGCTGGAGTCGGGGGTGCAGGGGTCCCAGGAGTGGAGAGCATGGGTTGGGGGTGCTGGGGAATCTCATGAGCTTAGGCGCAGGGTCAGGGGGCCATTGAGGAGTCCAGAGGTGGGGGCGTTGGCTGAAGGGACTACAGGGGTCCCAGGAACTGGGAATAAGGGGTGAGGGGACTTCTGGGGGTCCTAGGAATGGGGGTGTGGGTTGAGGGGGGTGCTGGGGGTCCCAGGAGTGGGGCACGCAGTGAAGAGGCTGCTTCAAGCTCCAGAAGTCGGGAACACCGGCTGAGGGGGGCCGGGGTCCCGGAGGGGTGTGCGGGGCAAGGAGTTCCCAGGCCAAGGAGAAGGGGCGCAGAGAGGGCTGGGCTATTGGGGGCCGTGTCCCTTGACACAGGAGCGGGAGGGCCCGGTTTAAGGCCCGCGTTCTTTGCCAGAGGACACACGGGGGATTTTTTGGGGAGTAGGGGGTGCCCCAGTCAAGGTCAGAACCCCTGGGAGGTCTGAACCAGAGGAATCCTGTTCAGGTTTTGGGGTACAGTACCCACAATGGGGAACCCAGGCACCTCAGGGTATATTTTAAATTGTCCTTGCGATTTGGAGCTATTTCCCAAAATAAGGGCCTCCCTTTAGAATGTGGCTCCATCTTCATAAAAGTGCATTTCCTCAAGCTGGGAGTTTGGACTTCAGATCTGTGGGGAATCTGAGAATTGAGCTGTCCCCTCAGAATGAGGCGGCCATGCGCCCGGCACTAGGCTGCCTTCTTAGAATCGAGGTCTCCCCTTTAAGGACGTGGAATGGGGGTGCTGGGGCTTGGGGGTGACTCTGCCTGACAAAGGGCCACCCCTACTCTGGTAGGCCAGTCTCTGTCACCTGGAGGCCCGCTCTTCCTTCTGCCCGTCCTACTCTCCCGGTCCCGGGCGCCACCTCAGTCTTTTTTTGGTTCCGCTTTTTCCCGCCTTTTCGTTCCTCCACAGCTGATTGGCTGAGCCCAAGTCCCGCCCCCTTTCTTTTACTGCCTACACAGGAGCCGACGGGGCGGGGGCGTGGCCTCAGCGGGCGTTGGACGGCTCACCGTTGGCGGGCTGCGCGCGTGAGCCCTGCCCCGCCCCATCCCTCAAGGAGTCTCGCGCCTGCCCCGCCCCTTCCCTTTGAAGCAAGTCGACAAGGAGACAATTCTGCGGCGCATGCGCCCAAACGAGGCTGGTAGGGGGGCAAGGTGGGCAGACTGCGCATGCACAGTTGAGATAGGGAGAAGGGAGAGAAATGCACAACTGTCATTGACCCAGGCTTTGCGCATGCGTTGTACTGCTGGCTGAAGCCAAACCTCGGGGGTCCAGGACGCCCTCCTGCACATGCGTAGGAGACTCAATGACAGTCCAGCGTTGGCTAAGGTGAGGGAGAGAGCAGGGGATTGCGTGGCCAAGGGAGGGTGGCCCTGCACCTCCTAGGTAGCTTTTCTGAGCATTTCCTATTCTCCTAAGATCCACTTCGCCGTCTACAATTGTACGACTACAGGATCTCTGGGCCTGCAAAACGCCCCGGAGCCTAAGACCTTTGGCCCCTGTCTGAGTCCCAGCCCCCCTGAGCAGTGTGGGAGGGGACGGACAAGAGGGGCTACGAGACGAGACTGGCAGATGGGCTCTGCTCCCAGCCTGAGGTAGGGACGTCCCCTAGCGGGCTGGATGTGGAGGTGGAGAAGGCGCTTTTCTTCCAGATGACCTTTGACCCCTGCCTATTTCTCTCCGGTTTAGGCTCTGGGGAAAGGGTCAGGCCATGCTGCCTATGACCCGGGGGGTGTGGGGGTCCGGGGTCCGAGTAGGGCCCCTGTTGCCCGCGCTCCTCTGGACCCCCCGGGCCCTGTCGTCGCTGGCGGCCAAGATGGGGGAGTATCGCAAGATGTGGAACCCCAAGGAGCCCCGCGACTGGGCCCAGCAGTACCGCGAGCGCTTCATTCCGTTCTCCAAGGAGCAGCTGCTCCGCCTCCTGATACAGGTACCGCTCGTCCCGGGTCCGAGAGCCTGGGGACTACGATTCCCGGCAGGCTTCACGGCGGCAGGCCCCCTACGGGTGCAGAGGGCTGCCCTGGCCCCTCCTGGGAGTTGTAGTTTCTGGTCTCCTCGTAGTCCCAAGTGGGCGTAAGATGAGTTGGAAAGCTGAGGCAGGTCTCTGAGATGCAGATGAAGTGTCCATTCCTGACTCAGGAATGTTCCGGGGGCTTGAACAGGCGCTCCCTGGGCCATGTTTTTCCCTTTGTAAAATGGGTATAATAATCATCCTCATCATTACTGTTTTTACCACCTACTAATTATATCTACGTCGTCACAAAACTATAGTCGTAATTATTATTATACTATTTGACCTCTCTCTCTATGGCACTGTGACAAACATTTTTCACGTATTATTGAATCATCAGAACAACCCAGTAAGAGAGAGAACCACCGTCATCCTTATTTTACCGATAAGGTAACTAAAGCATACTGAAGAAAAGTGACTCACCCAAGGCCACAGTGTAGCGGCCCAACTTGAACCGAAGTGATCTGACTCCAGAGGTGCCCAGGACTCGGGTGAGGCGAGTGAGGCGTTTGCTCAACCCTCAGAGTGAGTTGGATGCCTTATTCGCCTCACCTAGTCCTGGTCCTGCTCCAAAACTTGAGCTCTTACCCCCACCACCATCCTCATGCCAGTCATTATTGAGGATTATTGTTCATTCATTTAACATTTATTGAACACCTACTGTATATACTAAGTCCTGTGCTAGACACACGCACATGTAAATATACACTCACATAAACACACATGCATATATATGGACACATATAATCTCATCAAATTCTCACCCTCTGAGAAAGGGGCTGTGATCCTCTGTTGCTGATGGGGAAACTGAGGCTCAAGAGGTGAAGACATTTACCCAGGGCACTGAGATAGGAAACACAAAGAAGTGGTTCAATATGTGTGTTCTGTAGTCAGACAGGCCTAGATTGGAGTTAACTCACGAGGACATTGTGGCCCTCAGCAAGCGACTTTCCTGAGTCTCAGTTTCTCCCTCGGAAGAAATGGGGTTTATAATTCCACCCACCTCCTTGCATCCTCTGGAGGATGATACCGTGCTGGCAAACAGTTCCTGGCACACAATAAGCATTGTGCGAATGTTGGTGAGTTCAGCCATCTGTGTTTCACCATATTGCGTTGCTTCTGTTTCTTGCTCAGTAAAATTGATCATTCCTCCCCCCACCCTGCCCCACCAACCAAAACAAAATTTTAAAATTTTACGTTAAATTTTGTTTAAGAGTTCTGATTGTGTGTATGGGCTGCCAGGGAAAGAATTCCTCCCATGGGAAAAGGGAAAAGGCCTACAGAGAAGTTTTGCTTCCTGAGGTAATAGGAATTCCACTCGAGTCCGGCAGAGAAGGCGGCTTTGGAGGCATTCTCAACCCATGTGGACTTCTGCACCCTGTACCACTACCACCACATCCTGGCCCAGCTGCAGGTGAGGACAGGGCCCCTCCGGCCCGATGGCACTTGTTTGCTCAACCACTCATTCAGCATTTGCTCACTGACACTTCCTTGGAGCCTGGCCCTGTTCTAAGCACCGGGGATTCAGCAGCGAATGGGACACATGAAGCCACACCCTCATGGAGCCAACCTTCCAATCTGGGAGACAAGAGATAAAATAAATATAAAATAGGATGCCTCATAGTGGTCAGTGCTATGAAGAATGGTGAAGTAGAATAGCAGGGTAAAGAGGGACAAGGTGGGGACCTGTTTTAGACAGAGTGGTCGGGGAAGGGCTCTCCAAGGAGGTGATCGGTGGGCTAAGACCTGCATGAGGAGAGGAAACCAGCCTGATGGATGTCTGTGGGAGGGTGCTCCAGGCAGAGGGAAGAGCAAGTGCAAAGGCCCTGAGGTGAGAGTGGGCCTGAAGTGTTGAGGAATGGTGAGGAGGCCACTGTGGCTGGAGGAGAGTGAGCGAGAAGGGAGGGTGGGAAATGAGGACAGAGAGGGAATAGGGGTAGATTGCGCTGGACCTCGTGGGCCACGATGAGGTCTTTGCTTTGACTCTGAGTGAGCCAGGAGCCATAAGAGGGCTCTGAGCAGAGGAGAGCTGTGAGCTGAGCTAGTTGTTATCAAGATTCCTCTGGCTGCCACGTAAGGGACAGACTATCAGAGGCAAAGAGATCTATCAAAGAGTCTATTATGTTTGTCCAGGTGAGAGACAATGGAAGCTCTGGCAAGAGTAACAGCAATGCAAGTGGCAGGAAGCGTTCAGATGCGGGTCGTGCCGGAAGGCATCGGCAATTGCTGGTGTGCTGGCTGTGGGGGCAGAACGGTAAGGGAAAGAGAGGAGTCAGGGGGTGCCTCCAGCCATTCAGGCCTGAGCCTCCTAAAAGATGGAGGTACTATTTACCGAGATGAGGAAGACCCTGGTGCAAGATGGGGAGAGAGATCTTCCAGGGGGATTGAGAGCTTAGTTTTGGGCGTAGAAATTTGAGCTGCTTGTTAGACAGCCAGGTAGAGCGATGGACTCGAATATGTGGGTCTGGAGGGGAAAGGGAGAGGTCTGGGCTGAGAATGCGCTCTGGGAGGATCTAGATGGTACTAAATGGGACCACCAAGGAAATTAGTGTTGTCTTAGACTGTTCAGGCTGCTATAAAAAAAAATACCATGGTTCGAGTGGCTTGAGAAATATTTATTTCTTATAGTTCTGGAGACAGGGAAGTCCCAGATCAAGGTGCCAGTAGATTCGGTGTCTGGCGAGGGCCTGCTTCTTGGTTCATAGGTGGCACCTTCTTGCTGTGTCCTCACAAGACAGAAGGCGGCAAGAGAGCTCTCTGGGGTTTCTTTTATAGGGGTACTGATCTTGTTCATGAGGGCTCCACCCTTATAACTTGATTATCTCCCAAAGGCTTCACCTCCTGATACCATCGCATTTGGGCTTGGGATTTCAATATATGAATTTTAGGGAGACACAAACATTTAGTTCTTTGCAAGTGTAGACAGAGAAGAGAAGAGGCCTGGGGCTGAGCCCTGAGCGGCACTAGCCTTGAGAAATCAGGAAGAGGAACTGGAACCAGTGAGAGGCATAGACAAGGAGCATCCAAAAAGAGTCACAACTCCAGGAAAGAGTAGTGTCCAGAAGACAAATTCTCAGCCCTCCCCTCCATCGCCTGCCAGGAACCTGCCTGTGTTGGGCATCCCCGAGACCACCCTCAGATTCAATGGTTTCACTCAAGGAACTCACAGAGCTCAGAAAAGCTGTTACTCACTGTAACAAGTTATTAATATTATAGCAAAAGGATGGTTACTAAATTCAACAAAAGAAAAGGCACATGAGGCAGAGTCCAGGAGAGACCAGGTGTGAGCCTCCAGCTGTCCTCTCTCAGTCGAGTCATCTGGGCAGCGCTTAATTCTCCCAGCAAAGATGTGCGACAACATGCAAGGAGTATTGCCAGCCAGGGTTGCTCACGTGGGCCTTGGTGTCCAGGGTTTTTATTGGCAGCAGTCATGTAGGCATGGCGGCTACATGTAGTCTCAGCCCCTCCAGTGGTCAAATTGATCCCTAGTGGCCCAAGGCCCCGGGTAAACTGAGACAGTCTTGTCAGGCAGGACATTCCAAGGGCTTAGAGTTGCCTGCCAGGAGCTGGCTAAGGGCCAGTCCTTTCTTTGGAATGTGTAGGGTTTGGACACCTCCAGCCTCCTGAGTTCACCCTTCACCGCATCCCGCCACTGCCCTCTGCAGCTCCCCTCTTTGCTTTGAATAATAACAACCACGGCAATGTGGCCATCACAGCCCCTCCTTTCTGAGTGTTCACTCTGTGTCAGACTCCTTAACTCCTTCCTGCAGCGCTGAGAGGCAGCTGCCATCAGCCTATTTGCATTGGGAGAAACCGAGGGTCCGAGAGGACCCATGACCTGCCCAAGATCACACAGTTCACAAGTGGCGCAGCTGCAATTCGAGCCCATCCACCTGCCCCCAAGCATTTCCACAGGGCACCTGGAGCCTCAGGACCTGGGGTTGTTTTTGTTTTTTTATTTTAAATTTTTTTTGCGGCTGGGCATGGTGGCTCACGCCTGTAATCCTAGCATTCTGGGAGGCCAAGACGGGTGGATCGTTTGAGCTCCAGAGTTTGAAACGAGCAACTGAGCAAGAAACTGAGCAAGAGTGACACCCTGTCTCTGCTAAAAAAATAGAAAGAAATTAGCTGGACAACTAAAAATATACAAAAAAATTTAGCCAGGCATGGTGGTACATGCCTGTAGTCCCAGCTACTCGGAAGGCTGAGGCAGGAGGATCGCTTGAGCCCAGGAGTTTGAGGTTGCTGTGAGCTAGGCTGACAGCACGGCACTCTAGCCCGGGCAACAGAGTGAGACTGTCTCAAAAAAAAAAAAAGTTTTTTGCAAAAATCATTTTATTATATAGACATTTAAATAAGTAGAAATGTAGAAAGATGTATATATTATCTCTGAGACAGGAGATTTTAAACAGAAGTGCTGAGATAACAGAGGGGAGGCAGCAGACGTGGATGAGGCCCTCTTCGGGACCGTTTGCCGGTGACCTAACTCTTTTGAGGAAGTGGCTTGGAACAGTCTCAGTTCAGATGCCAGCTTCGTTGTTCGCTAACAGTGCAGGTGACCTTGGCAGTTGACCTCTCTCTGGCCTTTGTTTCATTATTTATTCATTTGTTGCATTATCTCAGTAAATATTTATTGAGCACCTACTGTGTCTTCTCAGTGGTACCAGGTCCTGGGGCACAGTGGGCAGCGTGGCAGAGATCAACAACAAGGTAAAGAAGTAAAATGTGTTAAAAGATGCTAAGATCTAAGGATAGTGTTGCCAGACAGTACAGCAGTGGCCTGCAACCTTTTTAGCACCAGGGACTGTTTTCATGGAAGATAATTTTTCCATAGACTGCAGGGGGGTGGGGGAGTGGTTTTGGGGTGATTCAAGCACATTGCATTTATTGTGCAAACCTCTCTGCTAATGATAATCTGTATTTGCAGCTGCTCCTCAAGGCTAGCATCACCACCTCAGCTCCATCTCAGATCATCAGGCATTAGATTCTTATAAGGAGCGAGCCACCTAGATCCCTTGCATGCACAATTTACAGTAGAGTTCGTGCTCCTATGAGAATCTAATGCCATTGCTGATCTGACAGGAGGCTGAGCTCAGACAGTGATGTGAGTGATGGGAGCAGCTGTAAATATAGACGAAGCTTCGCTCACCCACTGCTCACCTCCTGCTGTGAGGCCTGGCTCCTAACAGGCCACTGACCGGTACTGGTCCACGGCCTGGGAGTTGGGGACCGCAGGAGTACAAGATGTCCAGTTTATTCATTTATGTAACAAATCACCATAAACCAGGTGGCTTAAACCAACAGAAATTTATTCTTTCAGGTCAGGAGGCCAGAGGTACCAAGTAAAGAGTCGGTTCCTTCTGGAGACTCTGAGGGAGGAACCGTCCCACGCTTCTCCCAGCTTCTGGTGGCTGCCGGCAGTCCTTGGTGTTCGTTGGCTTTAGACACATCAGTTCAACCCGTCTCCATCGTCATGTGGCCTTCCTCTGTGTCTGTGTGTGTCCTTTTCGGCCTCTTATGAGGACACTTTCATTGGAGTTAGGGCCCATCCTAATCCAGTACGATCTCGTCTCTGTCCTTACCTTAATTCCATCCTCATCCAAATGAGATCATAATCTGAGGTTCTGACAGGGGTTCACTGTTCAACCCACTATACCTGGTAAATTTAAATTCCAGATAAACTATGAATAATTTTTTTTTTTTTGAGACAGAGTCTCGCTTTGTTGCCCTGGCTAGAGTGAGTGCCTTGGTGTCAGCCTAGCCCACAGCAACCTCAAACTCCTGGGCTCAAGCAATCCTACTGCCTCAGCTTCCCGAGTAGCTGGGACTACAGGCATGTGCCACCATGCCCGGCTAATTTTTTCTATGTATTTTTAGTTGGCCGATTAATTTCTTTCTAATTTTAGTAGAGGAGGGGGTCTCGCTCTTGCTCAGGCTGGTCTCGAACTCCTGAGCTCAAGCAATCCTCCTGCCTTGGCCTCCCAGAGTGCTAGGATTATAGGCGTGAGCCACTGTGCCCGGCCTGAATAATTTTTTAGAACAGTCTAAGTATGTCCCATGTCACCGTGTCCTCAAATACTGCACAGGACATAATTAAACTAAAAAGATTGCTGTTGGTGATTGAAATTCAGATTTAACTGGGCATCATATACAGTCAGCACTCTGTATCTGTGGGTTCTGCGTTCATGGGTTCAACCAGCCACAGATCAAAAGTATTTGGAAAAAAAATTGCATCTGTAGTGAACAAGTACAGACTTTTTTTTCTTGTCATTGTTCCTTAAGCAATACAGAGCTGGGAATGGTGGCTAACACCTGTAATCATAGCTAGCTCTTTGGGAGGTTGAGGTGGGAGGATTGTTTGAGTCCAGGAGTTCGAGACCAGTCTGGGCAACATAGTGAGACTCCTTCTCTACAAAAAAATATTAATAAAAAAATCAGAGGGGCGTGGTGGCGTGTGCCTATAGTCCTTGCTACTTGAGAGATTGAGGTGGGAGGATCGCTTGAGCCCAGGAGTTCGAGGCTGCAGGGAGTTATGACTGGGCCACTGCACTCCAGCCTGGACAACAGAGTGAGACCCTGTCTCTTAGACAAACAAAAAACCAATACAGTATAACAGCTGTTGCATAGCATTTATATTGTATTTTGTATTATAAGTAATCTAGAGATGATTTAAAGTATACAGGAGGATATGCATAGGTTATATGCAAATATTATGCTATTTTATATCAGGGACTTGAGCATATGTGGATTTTGGTATCCCCAAGGAGTCCTGGAACCAATCCCTTATAGACACTGAGGGATGCGGGTATTTTTTTCCCTAAATTTGGCAAACATAATTAAGGACAAAAGGAAACCAAGGCAGGAGGTGTTTTGCAATTTTAGGTAAGGTAGTCAAGAAAGGGCTCACTGAGGAGGTGACATTGGAGCAGAGACTGAAGGAGGTGAGGAGTGAGCCATGCGGAGATCAGAGGGAACAGTAAGTGCAAAGGCCCCGAGGCAGGAGTGTGCACGGTGTGTAGGGGGAACAGCAAGGAGGCCTTGTTGGGCTGGGTGAGCCAGGGGAAGAGGGCCAGATGTGAAGGCAGAAGGGGAACTGGGACCAGCTCCTGCAGGGCCTTATAAGACCTGGTGAGGACTTCGCTTTGACTGAATGAGCAGGGAGCAGAGGAGGGACAGGAGCTGCTTTAGGTGGGAACAGGCACACTCTAGTGGCCATATGGGGAGCAGGCTGAGGGTGAAGACTGGAGCAGGGAGACCAGCACCCAGGCCAGGCCACTGCACTCATCCAGGGGAGGGAGGAGGGCGTCTCAGACTAGGGAGTGAGAAGTGGTGGGATTCAGGATCTATCTTGAATGTGGTGCTGTTGGCATCTGCTGATTGGTGTGAGCAAGAGAGGAATGCAGGATGACCCCTAGGCCTCTGGCCTGAGCACCTGGAAGGATTGAGTTGGCCTCTGGTGAGATGGGGAAGATGGTGAGAGCAGCAGATTTCGGGAGGGAGCAGGACCTTGGTTTGGGACATATGGAGTTTGAGAGGGTGCCCCGGTAGAGGTGTTGAGAGGCCCATGGGACGTCTGCATGGAAATGCTGAGCAGGCTCTTGGCTGTGTGAATCTGGAGCTCAGGCGAGGTGTCCGGGCTGGAGACAGAAATCTGGGAGTCCTCAGTGGACAGATGTCACGTGAGGTCCCCAAGAGGATGCTTGAGAATAGAAAATGGCAGCAGCGGTCACCATGAAGACCCAATTAAATCTTTCATTCTTTGAGCAGATGTTTGCGTGGGACCAGGTGCCAGGTGCTGGGGCTTCATTGAGGAGTGGAATCAGGCTTGGGCCCTGCTTTCAGGGAGCTAAGCTTGGGTGGTACGGAGGGTCGTGGATCAGATGCTGTCCCCAGGGAATGGACAAACAAACTTACACCGTGAAGGTGAGGGGCCCGGTTCTGTGCAAATTGGAAAAAGGCTCCTCTTTCCTTGTGCCGGCGCTCTCCAGTATGGTAGCCACTAGCTTCATGTGGCTGTTTAAAGTAAAGTAAAATAAAAATTTTTCTTCCTCAATTATTTGTTTGGTTTTCGAGACAGGATCTCGATTTA
Source organism: Avahi laniger (assembly GCA_963575035.1). NCBI lineage: Eukaryota > Metazoa > Chordata > Mammalia > Primates > Indriidae > Avahi > Avahi laniger. Next base: position 2,812 of record CAUYSK010019076.1, on the reverse strand, counting down.
CCACCCAGGCTAGAGTGCAGTGGTGCGGTCATAGCTCACTGTAACCTCAAACTCCTGGGCTTAAGGAATCCTCCCACCTCAGCTGCCCGAGTCGCTGGAACTACATGCATGCCACCATACCCAGCTAACTTTTTAATTTTTTGTAGAGACCAGGTTTCACTATGTTGCTCAGGCTGATCTTGAACTCCTGTCCTCAAGTGATCCTCCTGTTTCGGCCTCCCACAGCTCTGGGACAATAGGCATGAGACACTACACTTGGCCTTTCTTTCTCAATTGTATTCATCATGTTTCAGATGCTTAGTAGCCACTTGTGGCCAGTGGAGACCTTATTAAACAGTGCAGATCTAGGACTTTTCCATCATTGCAGAAAGTTCTATTGACTGGTGCTTTTCTGTACCCTTTATTTCTAACTGAACGGTGACTGTTATGATGTATGTATAGGTCTACAACATCTATAATGGTGCCCCTTAGAGCTGGTACCTTTGTGCAGTGCACATCCTGCCCAACCACACTGGGCAGCCATGCTCAGCTTGGTGAGTAGAGGAAGACTTTTTGGGAGTGATAATGGAGTTGGAATATGACAGAAGAGTAGGACTTCAGTAGTGAAAGGGGAAGGGGGCAGGGAGAGTCTCCCAACAGCATGTGCAAGGCCCCTGTGGCTGGAGGAACTAAAGCCAGTGTGCCTGGTGTGGAGTGACTGAGGGGATTGTGATGTCAGTCCCTGTGGGGCTTTGCAGGCCCTAGTATGGAGTGTGGTCCTGTTTCCTGAGGACAGTAGGAGCCTTGGAAGGGTTTTAGTAGGAGACTGACATGGTCAGATGTGTAATTTGGATATACCACTTCCTGGTTATGGGACCTCAGGCAGTTAACCTCTCTGTGCCTGAGTTTCTACATCTGTAAATGAGGATGAAATATTACCATTTTCACACTGTGAGAATGTGTATGTAAGATGCTTCAAACTGTGCCTGGCACATAGTAAGCACCACATAAACGTGCACTGTTATCCTTGGTTATTACTGTTGTCCTTGTGTGAGGTCTCCCTGGAAGCTGTGTGGAGAACAGATTGGCAGGGAAGTCTGATGGGATTTGGGGAGACCACCGAGGAGGCTTTGGGCTCATCGAGGTGGGAGGAAGTGATGGTGGCAGGGCCGGGGCAGGGCTGGAGGGGAGGAGAGAGCTTGCTAAAGTGCTGATCAGCTCTGGAGGTAGAACTGGCAGAATTTATTGTGTGAGGGGGAGGGAGCAGCGGGGATCACGTGCGACATCCAGGCTTCTGGCTTGAAGCCCTGGGAGGATGTGAAGTCCAGAAGAGAATTTGGCATTGGATCGGACATTTGATGGATGTGGATTTCTTTCTCCTCCAGCTCTGAGATTCCCTCACTCTCAAACTGCAGCTCAGCCTGGGAATGGAATTTCTCAAGGGCACTCCATAAGTCCCACGATATGGGCTGTAGGAGTGTTTTGCCAGCCTGGGATGAAGGATTCGGTTATGGGGCTTAGCACTGGGCTCACATCCTGTGCTCAGCCAGCACACCCCGGCCCTAGGAGTTAGTTCAGAGGAGGTTTTGCTCAGCTCAACTCTCTTCTGCATCGTGGTCCCCTTGCTCAGTTGTTTCTGAGTTCCTGGCCTAGGCCATTTTTCCCACTTGAAGTACCCTCCCCTCTTTCTTCCACTAATTCTCAATCACACCTGGCCTAAACAGGTTGCTTCTTAAGGCTGCCTCTCCCAAGAGACACACACAGGGCTGGGTTTAAGGACGTGTTTCATAGAGGGGTGATTTCCTTCTGAGGCTTGTTGTATCACCTGGGACAAGTTATATGTCATCCCGAGACTCAGTCTCTCCATGGGCGAAGTAGTCTAGGCAACTGGACACTCACTTTTTCTTTATCCATTAAACAATTTTGGGGTGTGTGTGTGTAAGTACCTAAGATGAGGTGGCCAAGGCAGAGGCCAGTTTGTGAGGGACCTTGAGGATTGTGGGAAGATTCTGGATTTTATTCCAAATGCAGTATAGGAAGCCGTCAGAGAGGTGGAGCATGGGATCCGTTTATGGTCTCAGGAAGCTCTTTTAGGTCACGTGGATGATGGTTTGGAAGTGGCAAGAGTAAAAGCAGGGAGAGCAGAAGCCCGAGGCAATTGTTTAGGTGAGAGTTGAAGGTGGCTTTGGTGAGAAGATAGCGGCAAAGATGGAGAGGAGGGTGGATTCAAGAGAGATTTGGGGGGCTGACAAGTGAACTTGCCAAAGGATTGGAAGTGGGGGTGATGATAAGAAAGGAGTTAAGGATGCTGCCAAGGTTTCTGACCAGAGCATCTGCGTGGATGGTGGTGCCATTCCCAAAAACAGACGACTAAGGGGCGTGTGTGGGTGTTGGGGGGTGGGTGGGTGACATGTTCTCTTTGGGCCATGTTAGATAGGAGAGGCCATCAGTCATCCAATCTGAGATGTCAAAGAGATAATTGGACATAAGAGTCTGGTGTTCACAGAAAAGACCAGGGATAGTTGAGGGGAGTGGGTTTAGGAGAGAAAATCCAGAATTGTAGTTTTGTTGGAAGGTTGGGGTTGGAAGTCGGGGAATGCGATCTGTGAGCTTGACATGTTGGATTGGAGACAACTAGGATATCCCAAAAGACATACTGAGTAGGAAGTTTGTTTTAGTTAGTATAAAGACTCAGCTGCGGCCGGGCGCGGTGGCTCAAGCCTGTAATCCTAGCACTCTGGGAGGCCGAGGTGGGCGGATCGTTCTGAGCTCAGGAGTTCGAGACCAGCCTGAGCAAGAGCGAGACCCCATCTCTACCAAAAAAAAAAAAAAA